>JANGFJ010000147.1:0-108557 GCA_025758675.1 Naganishia antarctica | reverse complement strand
AGCGTTTCAGGTTTCAGGTTTCAGGTTTCAGGTTCCAGGTTTCAGGTTCAGGTCGATAGGAGATCCGGATGATGATGGGTTCCTGTCTCGGATGCAGCCCTGGAACCCAGTGAAATACACGTCATTCCAGCCAGCCACTCGGTCACATGAAAGCTTGTTCTCGCAGCCGGGCAGAAGCGCGCGGATGTAAAGCTAGAAAGTGCCTGAACACCGACGCGCCATCTTTGGAAAACGCAGGCGCAGTGGGGGCGCACGCTGCCCGATCCCCGTCCGTGTTGTCCTTGTCATCGTCCTCGTCCTCGTGGTATATCCATCGTCTCCTGGTCACCCTTGATCTCTACCCACATCACACACGATATCCTCCTCCCACATCGTCCCGCAGCTGCCCCGTCACAGCGCTGCCCCCACCAGCTAGAAGCAGATACAGCGGATTCGTGAGTCCCTCGGCGCACCGTCGCGAACGTCCGCTGACAACTCACAGATATCGGCCTGGGGCCATCACACACAGCTCGACGAACAACTCACATTCGTCTCTCTATTCGCGACACCTATCCTCTTTTCACCAATCTACCACACACGCAGACGCGGACAACATGCACGTTTCTCCCTTGTTACTCGGCGTGGTCACCTTGGCTACGACGACCGTAACGGCCGCTGCCCTCCCCCGCTCTCGCGCACGAGGACGAGCACACGCTCCAGCCACGTTCTTGAAGCTCCGGTCTCCACCCGTCGAAGGTTACACGGAGAAGAGGGAAGTCGCGCAGGCGGACGTATACCGTCAACCGACCGCCGCGGACAATTCCTCCTCGTCCTCGTCCTCGTCCTCCTCCCCAGTCCCAGTATCCACAGAATCAATCGACACCACCTCGGGAAAAAACACCCAACAGCCCGATCTGTCCGTTGATGACTCGCAAGGCGCGGTGGAATCACTTGTTGCCTCGGTATCGACGTACGAGACTTTTACGTATTCGAATTATTCTCCTAGGTCCTCTGCTGCGGTGCCGACGTCCACGGATGCCGTTCAGCATGCGATTCAGCAGGCCGGGAACTATGCCAAGAACCAGTCCCAGCTTTTGCCGACGGTAACGGTACACTTCGTTATGGAACCTACGCAGGAAGCAGATGGCACATGGGATTATGTAGTCAAAGTTGGATCAGACGGTACTGCTACAGCGGTTCCTTCCTGGGTTTCTGCAACGGCGAGTGTCACACCCAGCGTGACGGACTACTACGTTCCCCTCGACACGGCCTCAGCCGCGGCTACCGCTTCAGTATACTACGGCAACACCCACACCTACAACCGAACCACCCCCGCACTGGACACCATCCGCACCCTCATCACCACCTCCACCCACGCAGCGTTCGAATGCGCCGACACAACCTCGTACTACTACTCGACTACATCCGACGCCACACAGGTATGCCCAGGCGGCACGGTCTGTCGGTTCGTAGATGAGGCTTGTAGTCCCTGTGTATGGCCCGACCAGGATATATGGTGCGCGGGCAAGGTGTACCCGTTCCTTGAGCCGACGAGTTCCTCGGCGGCGCAAATTGAACCTACCTCGACGGACGGGCAGGAATCGGCAGGTCCGACCGCTACTCCGGAACCTACGACCTACTCCACTGGCGCAGGGTACGTGTCTGCGAGTGGGGAAACTGGACGTGGAGCCGTCACATTCACATACACGTCCAGCGCAGTCCCCACGCCCGTAACCACCGACGCCCCGGAACAAGCTGCACCAACATCCTACGCATACGGCAGCGGATACGCCTCGGCGAGTGGTGAAACCGGTCGGAGTGCGGTCACGTTTACGTATACTTCTTCGTCCTCCGCCTCCGCCTCCGCCTCTGAAGCCGCGCCGGAGAGCACCGCGTGGACTTCCGGAAATGGGGGGCAGCATTCGTACCCCTGGATGACAGAGAGTGCTTCAGTGACGAGTACCGACCTTGCCGAGCCTGTTCCTACCGCTTCGACGACGACACTCTCGAACGGGGCAATTGTCGTTACTTTGGCGCCTACCGCCTCCGTGGCGGCGACGACGACGACGGGCAACTCCTGGCTGGTGGAAGCTACCAAGGGTATTGATCCGGTTCAAGGTGGTGCTTCCTCCTCGTCGTCTGCTTCGCCGACGGAATCCGTTACTTCCGGGCCTTCCGCTGTTGAGAGTGCGTACGTCTCTTCCACCGAGACCTCGACTTCGGATCAGGCGACGTCCACCGCCTTCTCCGATCAAGTTACCAGCACGAGCAAGATCCCTTCATCGGCTTCTGAACCTTCCGCGACTACCCCATCCTCGAGCGACACCGAATCCGCCCCCACTTGGAGCAACGTAGAAACCGCTACTGCGACCGACTCGGTCGTTACGCCGACGACGAGCACCCAGTCAGCCAATGAAGAGACCGTCACCTCGGGCGCGTCCTCTTCATCCAGTATTCTCGTTCCTTCTTCTTCTTCAACGAGGAACGGCACCACTGCCTCGATCACTTCTCAAGTTTCCGAGCCCGTGGTCACCGCCTCGGCTTCCGTCTCAGACCCGAGTGATAACGGCATCGCTACGGAAACCATCACGGATTGGAACGTTGTCAACGCAACGTCGACGACCTATGTTCCGTACGAGACCGCCACTTCAAGCGTGGAGAGTGCTTCGGCCGAACCCACCGGCGCCTTTACCTCGCCGATCGTGAACCAGTGGCCACTGAATGAGACCGCCAGCGCGACGGATTACGCTTCCTTCACCGGTTTCGCGAGCAGCACCGAATCTGCTTGGGAAACCGGTACAGCAAGCGAGACGAGCGCGAGCAGTTCCATCCAGTCCACCGAATCGGCGAGCACCGAGACTGTGACTGCAACGGCGACCGCAACGTCTTCCGCCGCCGAGTCCACCGAGACTGGCACGGACGAGGATGTATGCGAAGAATGGGAAGAAGTCTGGGTCAATGAGAGGGATATTCAAGATGACTGGATCATTGTCGAATAGACCCCGTCGAGCCGGGATACGAAGCCAAGCCTAGAAGCCATATAGTTACAACTCTCTTTTAATGCCACTCTTTGAATGCTACTTCATAACTTGATACGGGACCGGGAATTCGTCGTCTGTAGCGTGTGTTTCGAAATGTATACTTGCTCTATATTTATGTCATGGGGTTTTATGACGTGCACTCCAGAGAAACCGCCACAAGAAAGAGCGATCGCAGCCGTCAGGAATGATAAATCTGCATGAAATCCCCGATTACAACGTGTTACTATCGATGAAGCGCAAGTCCCAGCCAAAAGTCGTCATGGTCGTAAGTCGTAAAGAATACGTGCTACACAAGGTCCGAATCGCTACATTCCCAATGCTCGCTACACTTTGACTTCGAGTTCCACTTCCCTCGTGACCCCACGCATCACTGGCTCAAACAAGGTGTACAGATCATCATCGTCATCCAGTCTCAACTTTTCCATTTCCTCGTCCCGGTAATAACATTTCACCTGAGATCCAGCCATGCCGCCTGCGCACATTTGAACTTTGCGGGATACTCTACTTTTCAGGTCATCACAATCGATGCCTGCGGGCACGGCCAGCTTGAATACTCCCTGTTTTGGATGTGCTCCGGTCAGCGAAGGTCAAGACGCACACAAATAACAGTACTCACCCTATCCGAATGAACCTTGACGATCACCATCTGGCTGAATGCGGGAAGAGACTCTCCACTGTCACCGCTCCGGAATTCTTTTACATGCCCACTGTACGGTGTATCGGGGGGACGCGAATCATCGGAAGGTTGCGAGGAGAAACTACTGCTGCTCGAACGCTTTGGATCGAAATCAGGTGCTGCCAGTGATACTTTGGAAGGATGGAAGGCCCGAACCACAGACTCGGCTGATGGGTATGGCACCCCGGCAGGAATCCAAGATCCGTTGGAGGGTCCAGGTGGAGACAGTGCAGCAGCCTGCGGTGACTGCTGCGGATAGAATGCATCCGACACCGCGGGAGACTGGTAGACTTGCGGACTGCTGACACTTCGCATGCGCAGTGACGACAACATTTGCGGGTGCGGTACGCTTGGTTGCGTGGTAGTCGACACGTTTCTATACATTCCCGCGCCAGGGCCACGCATGGAACTGATGGGATTCGACATCGGGTCCGTTTCAACCTCTGGCATGGAAGCAAGCGAACTACCGTGTTGTTCGTCTCCGAGAGTGGCAAACTTTCCAAGGGACGGCTTGTTCCGATGTACCGCATGAGGGTTTCCAAACGACGCTTCGGTGACCACGGATAGTTCAGACATTTTCCGAGGCATCGGTGGCATTGACGGTGAGCCGCTTTGATTACGCCATTGCGCCATGACATTGTTGTGATCGCCTGATGTGGAACGCAAGCTGTTTTGGGAATATCTGTCCGAAGGCCGGGGGGCCCCCTGTTGACTATTGTTGCGACGTGATCCATTGGCATTGAATGGGGGACTGCTGTACCCATTCGTAGTCGAGGCGTAGTCGTCTTGCATGCCTGGTTCTCGGACACGTCGAGCGTCCTCTTCGGTGAAGAAACCACCAGAAGTTGCAGATTGCCCTACAAACTCGGAAGCAGGTGTCATCGGGAACTGAGAAGGATATTGCAATCTCGACGCGGCGGAAGCTCGAGCTTGTCGATCTTTGGAAACAGCTTCACGCTGACGCTGTTCCCTGCGTTCTTGATCAGCCTTCATCAATTTTGTGATTTCCGTATGCCATTTTTGAAACTGCTCAGAGTTCTTGAGGTGAAGGACAAAACTCTCGTATTCGTTTGGATCGTCTTGTTGTCGCCAAAAGACTGCCAGCGCGTAGTCGCCTACGAAAGGTCTTGAGTCAGCCAGGCATACGCTTGAGAGCCGCAGATTCAGTACATACCTTCCACTCCGATATCTTGAACGTGTGTCAGGTTATTCACGTATATACGGCCTTTAAGGTTGAGCATATTCTTTTTCGGCGCCATGGACTGTGACGAGCGGTCTTTCTTCAGGAGACTGCCGCTCTTGCTGTTTTTCTTGTCTCTTTTATCAGGAACGACTTCTTTGCAGCAGAGAATCATCTTTTCAAACAGGTACACCTCGTAGTCGCGGTCCATGTCTGCCTTGGTCACCATAAACTGACCATCCAAAAGTAAATTACCAAAGTCGTTGATGTGATGTCCTTTCCAGTCGTTGACCCGCGATTCCAGTTCTTGAACGATGGTAACGTTGCTGTGTTGCCTCAAAGTCTCGTTGACCTTTTCGGCGATCCTCTTGGCGACCTCCAGTCCGGCAGCCAACTCTGCTTTGTACGCATAGTCTGTTTCTGCGACGGTTTCGCTTAGTTTCTGATTGGGGAGCAATACATCAGCCCCGAGTCGCGCAATGATGGAAAGAACGCTTACTTCTAGTAAAAGAGGATAGCGACACAGCCTTTGAATCGGCAATACCAGGAATGATGTGAGTTCAGGTACCGTCAGAGACAAATTCGCTCGCTAATGTTCACAATCGAATGAGTATAGCGGTAAAGTAAGAATGCCAAGTACTGTAATAACATACTGTAAGGTTTGACGTTTCCTTCTCGACAAGACTTATCGCAGACATGTAGTTGGAGCAATATGGCTCATAAACGTCGAAGTCGTTTTGCTGTACGCATCAGATCGATCGGATCAGCGCTTGAAATCACTAAAGAAAAGGCTTCGACAAACATAGGTGACAAACGGGTAACCCCATCGACCTTCGACCCATGATGCACCCCCGTTTTCGACCATTGGCTCGTATTCGGTTTCCAGAGCCGTCAAAAATCGCCTGGAAAAGTTGACCAGCTTTGCAATGTTTGAAAAGATTGTGTGTACAGTGTCCGGTGCCACAATGGATTGTTGAAGCAGGCTCTGCGAATATGTCTGAAGGCAGCTTCTATCAGCTGATCAAGTCGTGGAAAACTGCTCCACGGTATCCTGCCTACCTGCATGATCTCTAGCTCGGCAACGTATTTCTTCTCCGTTTTCAGAATTTCCCACACGTGCATAGCCGCTCCTCCTACGTCTACTGGGCCGATATCGATGCCTGTTGGAGGACCAGCCGGAAAAGAATTATGATGGGTTCCACTGGCGGTGCGCAACATCGAATTGCCATGGTTATCAAGTGATGTATTGATCGTGAGAGGTTGGGCCAAGGTACGATCCCCCTTCACCGCACCATTCAGCTGTGCATGGGTCGTACCATGGGAGACAGATGACGAATGGCCACGGTGCGCGTTGTTGGTCACCGTATTGGAGAGCGAGCGATTATGGAGTTGACCGGGATCGTGTGCAGAGTCCGTCGATGAGATGCCCATATTGGCAAAGGCGTCCTGCGCGTTTTCGAGATAATTGTTTTCTCCTAGTGAAGCGGAAGCCGAGTTCCCATATGGAGTTGATGGCGAATCGCCGTCCCTAATCCAAGCGCTTTCAGGGAGCCTCTCAAGTAGCAAATTTACCGTTCGAAGCACTTTCATCAGACCGCTCGTATCGTCACCCAGCAACTCGTGCACAGCCCACAGCGGATCCTCTCGCGGCCATTTTCCCTCTTTTCTCAACTCTGTCAAATTGACAATAAACTTTGCTGCTCCCTTTTTGCAAGACTTGACATTTTGCGGCAGCAGGGCCCACGTGAAGACGCCATTGCCCTCTGGATAGTCGAAATCGGGAAATTCGATCGGGATAGGTGAGGGTGGGTCTGGATCTAGCATCGGAAGCAGCATGTTAAAGAGGTGACAGAGCGTTGATCCTAGTTTGAATGAAAGCCACAAATGTGTGACTACATCCAGTCTCTCGGCCGTCGAGGGCAACTCTGCAAAATGACGGAAGTAAGACGCGGATGGTGGTAAAGAATCGGCGCCACTTACCTAGAAATCGCCCGTACCCTTGTACTCTTCTAAGCTTTCTACGGGTGTCTGAGCACATTTGAAACAACGTCTGAGGATTGGCTAAGGATGCCGTCAGTGCGGCCAACGCATTCGTCCTTTTCAAGATATGAGATCTCAGCATGCAACAGAAGAGGGATAGAATTGCACTGCTTACGGGGCTCCCATCACAATATCCATGTTTCCATTCTGTCCACCACCAATTCCGGCTCCAGGATTGTTGAACATGTTTGATGGGCCAGGAGTTCCAGGTAGGATTGTTGGTGTACCGATGTTCATCATGTCGTGAGTTACAAGAGAGCCTGAAGCAAATGCAGCAGATACCGAGGTGAATGCCAGGGTTCCGGGTTTACTGCGGTTCGGCATGCTGTAGATCGTCCGTGGGAAAGCGAATGCAGGCCGATTACTGGTTTGGATCAAAGACAACGGGATGACTCCACAAGGCAGAACCGTAGCGAAGATCCGGAGCGGCACTTAGCAAGCCGGTTCTCACAAGGGGACAAGGCGGTACAGCGCGGTAAACAGAATTCGATCAGCGGTAGATCCCAGTCCCGTGAATGCTTTGTGAATCAGGCCGTTGGCGAGGACAAGTGACCGGTCGACGGGGAAGGTAATAGGTGCCGATTGTCGTTTAAAGTGTGTAGGATGTCCTTTGCGTTCCCTTTCTTCGCAGGAGATGCCGATTTGCTGTTCCGAACACGGATACGGATCAACCAACGCTGCTGTAAACAAGTCCAAGGATCCGCCTCTCCTATCGAAATGGTTGATGGTCGTCTATCGTTTGATTTGAACTGGGAGAGAACGTGGTAATTTGGATGTTGTTATGATGGAGAGTCGATTTTGGAGCGATGAAACGATAACGATCACTGTGATGACCCTGAGATCCCTTTGCGTCCTTGGATTGACGGGTTAAAGTGAAACGCGTTGCGCAGACCGATCAAACCGATCAAACCAACTTTCTTTCAGGGATATGCTGCCGAGGAGTAGCTATCGCTTGCAACCGTCGAGAAGAGTCCAGCCTTTCGAATCGGCAGTCGAGTTGGGAGAGATGTGCGGTCGTTGGTGTGAGTTCCGGAAATGTTCTTCATTTGCTTCAAGGGCCCGGAGAATGTATCGTTTTGCACCGTTGAAGCGAAGGTTAATCGAATCGCTGTCGAGGCGACGTTCGGGATGAGTGGTTGCTTTCCGCTGCCGAGTCGAAGCTTCCTTTTTATTCGTTCGTTGGTTATCCAATCTAGCAAGCTGGATAGCACTACGCCGAAATGTCCGTTGAGGCTATGGAATCGCGCCCCTTGTCGAAAGATTGCAGCTATCAAAACCGCGAGTAAACAGCGTCTCGGGAATAGCGACCAGAGCTGAGCAAGTTGTTGGATCCACCGGATGGTCAGATAATCGTCTCACAACCCGATTCCTTCAAAGAGTATGCGGCTATCGATTCGGCCACCTCGACAACTATTTCTCTTCTCCGTCCACCGAGCCCCGAGCGCGGAACCAGGATGTCTATTGTTCATTTGCCCCTAGCGTGATGTAAAAAAAGGCACCGCCGCATTCGAGCGCGCGACGGTCTGAAGTCTGAACTCCTGACTGGGAGAAGTTTGAGCTGTAAGGCGTCAATTCTCGTGCTGCCTATCGTGTCTCCACTCTTGATCTGTGTTCAGTCACGGAGGAAACCCTAAAGGAGAGGCCTCTGAGGGCTTTTGCGAGGAATATCTCGATTCCGCAAAGGTTAGTGCGGACCGCGAGATGCTGAGATCCGCGTTCGATCACTCGGGCTGACTGTAGCGTGTGAATATCATGGATCTAATGCTATCATCGGGGGTAGTCATGCCGGGCTGAAGTGATGCTCATTCGATGTAGAGCTGGAGCAATGTTCGACCAGCTGTTACAAATTCTAAACAGATATCACGAGGCCGGCTGCTGTCAGCGAAGGCTTGTACCATTTATCGTATTGAGTTATGAAATCCCTTCGGGCTCATCGAGCGACACACAGAAGTCTATCTTCTCCCGAGACTGTCACGTTCAAGTGGAGCTCAGGCCCAGCAACTCGACTAGTTGTGCAAAATCAGCCCGGTTGCAACCGTATCCGTGTTCATCTACCATGCGGTTTGTAGGCAGTCGCCACCATGTCTGCCGGGATATCCGTTACCTACATGATCATTCGCAGGTGCGCGAAGAGATGCATGCATACGCTGAGCATTTGGCGAACACAAAGTGTGAGGTGTCGGCTGGCTCCGCTCCTCCCGTGCAACAAAATGGTATGAAAAGATGGGGAGTGTCGCAGCTCAAGGATCCGATGCGATTAATGCTCAGGCATCCGGCTCTGAGTCCAAACGGCAGCCTACAAGCCCTGTAGCTTAGTACACCGCATAAACATTCATCCGAGCACCACCCCCACTCTGTCAAAATATGCTATTGCGATCTGCACTCTGTGCGGTAGAGGGATATCACACCGGACGGATGCTTGTCCCGCCACGCCGGGCCTCATGTCACTTGGAAATCTGGTGGATATGAACTTGGGAAAATCCTTCCAGCAGGAAACAGCAATTCAAAAGAACCCTGCGTTCCGAAACAAACAGGTCGGCGACGTGGAGAACCGTGAGGAAGGCGAAGGTTCAGGGTTGGGCTTGCAGCCCCACTCAGAGAGACAACCTCGATACTACCTCGATCAGCGACTGTCTTGAACGGGATAACACTGACAACAATTCCACAAATCCTCGTATGCCCCTCGTGTAGGACGTAGAACACTTGAGTCTTCCGGGTCTATTGATTGAGCGTAGTATACGTCAATTCCCCAGTATATGCTCCGCCCGCTCCTCGGAGTCTTGAGGGAAGCTCATCCTTCGATGCATCTGGTGTTTTTGACTCTCAGTTTTCGATCGACAGGCCGCAGAACATGCACACTGCAAATCCTGACCTGTCATTCCACCTCTCGGCTTTGTACTAGTCAGTGACTGAGCACGAATGATAGTTGCCACTGTTGCCACAGTCATGCGACCGACATCGCCACAGATATATGATATGGCAGAACCTGGATGTCAAACATGGCATGTCCACCCGGAGATCTCGAGCGACGCGACTCGACCTCCACCAGCGACTCGGCAACCTTCACACCTTCACACCTTCACACCTTCACAACCTTCACATATTTCCTGATGTCATCCGAGATACTCTCAGAAGCTCCCCAAGATAAGCTTAACCTCGTTCCCAGCAGCTCTTCAGTAAGACAGCTGCAAAATCAGCGTTCCGGCTCACCCCACCTGTCGCATCTGTCCGACCCCGGAGAAGAAGTTGTGTCGCGTTTTGAATAGTCACAATCTGAAATCTGGAAGGCCAGCCACTCCAGCCCGTGGATCCCAACGTAACATAGATGCGAGATCCAAGAAGAGTCGGGATAGAAAAGGGTCATGGGTATATCTGCGTAAGTTCTCTGACCCAAAACAATCGGCAGTATCATTGCATCAGCCTCAACTTACTGCGAAATCATTTTTCCATTCATCAGTATCCTGCATTGGCATAACGCGCCAGTTGCCATCCCGAATGGATTGCAGTTGATTCAACAGCGGGTATTAGACCAGTATGGACACAACGTATGCCTGTCGTTTTTCATAATGGAAGCGAGTTGCTCACGTGCTTTCCGCATGGACTTTTCTAAGCAGTCTCAATCCGCATGGACGATACAAATTCGGACACACCGACCCAGGGCACTACCCGCGAACCAAGTCGGACAGAAACAACCTCAAATACTAACGACAGTCAGTTTTCCTCGAAGTTCGACCTCCTGTACGCAGGATGTGGTTTATTCCATCACTACCTACATCAGTGCAGGGGACAACGGCATCCCCAACGGCTCATACATCTTAAACCCGGACACTGGAGTGCCTGTCATGCATTCCAGACAGTGGGAATTACAACAAGACCCGACATATCAAGCGTTTCTCGACCGCATGAAGAGCAGCCACAGTCCGTTCCTCGCTCCCGCTACGATCACCAAAGAAGGTGATTTCCGCAACGTAGCCAACATGACAGCGGCGACCGTGAAAAGGCAACCGAAAGCTGGCCAGGGCAACCAGCAGAACAGCTTCCAGCAAGCAGTCCTCACTCCGGGACACAGCCTCATGATTGAAGGTGTGCAAATCGAGCTCAATTTAAATCCAGGGAGCAAGTCGGCGGGAATCAATGGTCAGGCGGAGTGGATCGTCCGAATGGGCTGGCTCGGAGGCGCTCCTAATGCCTTGAACACTGGCAACAACGAAGCAGCATCAGCAAAGGGTATCATTGTTGAAGTACGTACCTCTGTCATATCGTGTTCGCATATCTAGCTCACGCAACGCTATTCGACAGGTCGAATACGTCCCGCTCCTCTCCATGCCACACGATAAAGCGCAACAGAATCCTGCGGATGTTCCCGTCATCCTCTCATCCTTCCTGTCATCGCTACTCCCTCTGCAGCAGGTCTCTCCGCCTCCACAAGTGACAGTGTTGACCTCGAGTCCACAGGAATGGATATCTATCGGTGTCGATGTGGAGAGTTCGAGGTGCACGGCGAAAACGTCTGAGACAGACGGAGGTCTAGCGGATGCTGAAGGATTGCCAGGAATGAGGTGGGAGCGGGAGGAGCGCGTTCGGAGAGCGACATGGACGTTGGTGAAGCACTTGAAAAGTATAGGTATGATAGCCTAGGTATTATCTGATTTATCGGGATGTGGCCCCATATCCCTATATGGATTGAACACATGGACGAGCGCGCAGAATGAGACTTGTACGCACACGTTTCGTCCGGCATCCTGCCCACTGTGGGGCTGAACGCTCTACTGAGAGGCACGAGGAAGGGAGTAACAGCAGAGCTGGAGAGCCGCCCAGTCTTTGTAGGATGATATGTTGATATGAGGCTGGTTGACTGGTTGATGACGCGAGCAGAGAGCAAGGAGAATCGGCGGAAGCTAAACGCGAGCGGTCAATGACATGACAGCCAACATGAACAGCAGGAGCAGTAGTGGATTCATGCTGCGATATCACTGGTTGTGCATTCTTCCCCTCTGTCATCGCTCGACTACTCGTTGCAAGTGGCTCCTCGATCGTCCCTGCGTCGTCTCGCTCCTCCGAATCCAGCGTCGCCCAGTATGGTCCTCGTTCTCATCATCGGCGATCTGCATATCCCGATGCGGTGCCATGACCTTCCAGCAAAGTTCAAGAAGCTACTCGTACGTACAGCATTGATTGCTAGACGTATCCTCCTATCTAAATCTCTAGTACACCCTATAGGTTCCCGGGAAGATCGGTCAGATCCTATGCACGGGGAACGTATGTGACAAGGAAACTTTCGATTATCTTCGGACGATAGCTCCGGATGTTATGGGAGTCAAAGGGGAATTCGACGAGGTGAGTGGATCTTTGCCTTGGTCGATTATTCCCGTCCCCTGATACCACACCTCTGAGTTCTAGAACACCCAGCTCCCGCTATCGCTCACGATAAATCAAGGCTCATTGCGATTCGGCGTGATCCACGGCCAACAATGCGTGCCACCAGGGGACGTCGACTCGCTCGCCGCACTGGCAAGGCAGATGAACGTCGATATTCTGATATCCGGAGGAACGCATCGGCAAGTTTGTCCATTTACCGAGTGCTTGATCAATGCATGCTAATGGGACTTTGATGTAGGTTCGAAGCATTTGAGTATGAAGGCAAATTCTTTGTGAATCCAGGATCAGCGACCGGGGCCTGGTCTGGTCTGTGGAGCGGGTGAGCTTGCATCGTGCCTACCGCCAAGGAACGATACTAATCCGTGCGCGATACAGCGAGGCCACGCCGTCCTTTGCACTAATGGACGTACAGGGTCCAGTGCTCGTGACGTATGTTTACCAACTTGTAGATGGGGAGGCAAGTATCGAGCGTTTCCCAGTACAGCCAGAGCGATGTTGACCTTCATCTTGGTTCACCCATAGGTCAAGGTCGATAAAGTCGAGTACCGTAAACCCGACACTTCAGGCCCAAAGGATAGCGGAGCAGCCAGCAACCTCGGCGCATCCATCAACTCGATGTCTCTGGGTACACCCGGGAGGATGCAGCAGAGTCCGCGTATCGGTGGGGGTTGGTGAACACGGCTGGGGTACCCGTTTGAAGAGGAACATGCAGCATTTCCATGGAATGGATTGTAGAGCAAGAACGTTGTAGCATGACAATACTTGAGACATGCCTTTGTTGGATGCAGTCTTGCTTTCATTCGTTCCACATTTAGCGGTAGTTGGTTCATACAACTTCATCTCCTCAAGGCTCTGCACCAGGAGCACCGTAACCTCCGCCGTCATAAGGCTCTGCGTCTTCTATCGGGTTCTCAAGCCTAGCTTGTGTCAACAAGGCTGATAAAGGGTGATTGGCGTCGATGGCACGCTACTCGCGCAAGAGCGATATCAGCTCACAATGGCACGAGTGTCCACCTTGGCAACCGGCAACTACGTACCTGCAGACATTCTCGATAATCTGTCCAAACAGCTCCGCAATTGCGATCATATTCCTCCTTCTTGGCCTTTGCCCATTCCGCCCGCTGATCTAGAGGTGAACTCGTGGTAAGAGGGATTGCAGGTATTGTTTGTTGTTTCGTAGCTTTGCTCGAGATGTCGCCGAGTACGGACGGGTCTACGTCGTCGGAGGTCCTTTCAGCTTCTTGCGTTGAAGCCACCTCCGTAGGCTCCTGTGACAAGGAGGGCGACAGGACGGGGACCGAGCTCTTTGCACTCCGAGCTGATGCCTTGAGTCCTCCTGACCGGGATGAATAAGGCCAAAGATCCGGATGTCGATCCTCATTGCGCAGCGACCAAGAAGGATGATGATGATGCTGTGGGTGGTGATGGTGACTATGTTGTTGCGGCAACCCGGAACTGCTAGAGGATGCATCAAGTGATCCCACAAGTGGTTCCTCCTCGCTCAAAACCTCATCCTCCTCGTCATCGAACGAGTCCGCAAAACCGGGGGATTCATCCTCCTCGTCCTCCTCCTCGGTTTCCGAGCCGAGCTCCTCTGGATGGGGCATCACAATGGGTTTCAAGTAGCCCTCGAACCAAGCATTGAAGCATTGGTCGTATCGGTGTTTCGAAGCCGTACACTCGTGTGATAGGGAGCTATGCCAACAAGTCAGTCCAGCATTCTGGTGCCGTCGGAGCTATTCGAGATGTGCTTACTCCATCCGTATTCGTGTGTCCAGAGGCCACAAAGTCGTACGTCCTGTAATGAAGTGGCTTGGTGCTTAGTTGTGGTTGACAGATGATGCAGGTGAGTGATGCACGATATCGTTGTCATTTAGATGGCATCACCAGCCTGAATCAGCATAGAGTCCCGAACATGAACATGACGGGTTACCCGGCTTGGCTCGATCGTATAAAGGGGGACTCGCGACTGGAAGCCTGTCGCGTTCCCTCTATTTCTCATTCCTGACATTGTCCAATTGGTCCCTTGTATGATTTCTCTCTGGGCAAACATGACAGCGGGTATACGTAGACGAGATGAAGACGTTATATCTCGAAGCTTTCCAAGTCTCTGTCTGGAGTGCATCTCTCATCCATGTGACACTTTCCCCCGTCCTCTCCGGCGCGTCAAACTACACTTGGCACTCTCACAACGAGGTCCTCGTTCTGCGTAGAAATCATGTCATCTTTCCACACATCTTACAACCTCGGCCAGCGTCGGGACCCTTCATATTTTTGATAACCGACTACAAAGTACGAAAAGTATCTGAGGGAGCCGAAAGAGCCATGAACGACGTGAATGGCGCGACGATGACCAAGGCGCAGAGTATGCAAAAACGCAAACCGTAAAGAACAAGAGGAGTTCTTTAACGGTAAGATTTCTGTCGCCTTGCTCGGGCACCACGACCACCGAACTGAAAGGCAAGGTCATTCGCGTTAGATTGCGCGAAGGACTGCGGATACCGCTTGAACGCACCTTCTTGGGTTCCATCCTCCTGGGGTCAGCGACCAACAAGGTTCGGTCGTACTGAATCAAAGCCTTCTTCAACTCCAAAGCAGAGGCGGCATCCTCGTTCTTGGCGTAGTAGGCAACGATACCCTTGGCGATGGCTTGTCGCAAGGCGTACATCTGGGAGACGTGACCACCACCGGAAACTCGGAGTCGGATGTCACAGTTGGCGAACTTGTCGGCACCGACGGTCAAGATGGCTTCGTAGACCTTGTATCGGAGAACGGCGCTGCGGTGGGAATAGAACTGAGATGCTGTGCTGAAGTGTCGACCGGGGCTAGACACGACTTACGGTTCAACGGTCGACAAGGGCTTACCGTCGAGACGGATCATTCCCTTGCCGGGCTTGACGAAAGCCACGGCGGTAGCAGTCTAAATCGTAGCAAATCCACGATTCCATGCTCTGTCAGCTCTAGTCTCCTATCCTCGCGTCCCACAATAACGGCATACCTTCTGTAAGGAGGAGTGAACAATATGATCAGTCAGGTGGTCTTCGGACAAAGATCTGGCAGCAAATAACAGCAGCACCGCGAGCAAAGTGTTCCGAGGATCCTTCCCATCTGCGTTGTCCCCTTCTCCATCGCTTATAGTCGACATCAAATCCTCTCGGACATGCCCAACGATTCAATCGTCACGTCACCATCCTCCAATTCCTCTCCTCCCCGTCCTGCTTGTGCTGCGCTGCTGCCATTTGCTGCCCTTGAATCCTGTAGGAAACCGAGACCCACCTTCTTTCCGAAAGTTTGAACGCTCGACATGTTGACGTATGCCGACTTCTACGAAGAAGGGATCCACAGGGAGTACAGGTCAATCAACGATCCTTTCTTGGGGGTTACGTCTCGGCGTCCACTCACGAAGATCTTGCGTTCCGACGGTAGGTGGGGAAACCGGAGGTGGGCGGCGTGGATTCGGGACAGGTGTAGTCGCACCAGGTCGTTGATGAAGCAAAGCCAAGCGGCTCCAATCCGGCAGAGACGGGCGCGGGCTGGTTGCGCTTGAGATTCACCTTGGGAGCTTTGACATACACGCTGCGAGTCACTGTCAAAAGAGAAGCGCGCGAGTTGGCCCAGGCGAGTTAGGGCGAGTGCGAGTGCGAGTTGGGCGAGTTGGGAAATCCGCCTCAGTCCGAGTCGGATGCGGCCTGGGTCTGCGTCGTCGGTCGTTGGTTGTGCGAAGCTGTCCCGTCGTCCACGTCGTTCCGGTCGCAACGCACACCCACGATTGGTCCTCACCCATCAATCACGACGTCTCCAAGTCCCATCCAGCTTCGCACGTTGCGTACGCATATCGCCAGCCGACACGCCGACGACATCAACAAAAAAAGAAACCTTAACGGTTCTTCATCTACTTCTTCGTAACAACAAGTCAAGATGTCTGCTCCTGCCGCCCCTGCAGCCCCTGAAGGTGCTCGAGGTGGATTCGGTCGAGGTGCCGCTCGAGGTGCTGGTCGAGGTCGAGGTCGAGGACGACGAGGAGCCAAGAAGGACGAGGACAAGCCTTGGTGAGTTTATAGTCTTACAGGGTTGGGTGGAGGGATTAGCAACTTGGTGTCGTCAATGGGTTGCGAAGGCGGACACGAGGGAATCGGGAAGGGGCAGGACAGAGGACGTCCGAGGGGAGAAGATGGCATCACTGGGACACCTGAACATCCCACACGAGCCTTCCCGACCCACCAACCCTGATCCGCCCGGAACCAGCCTACTGACTCTGCTTGCGCTTACAGGGTCCCTGTCACCAAGCTCGGTCGATTGGTCAACGACGGAAAGATCAAGTCCATGGAGGAAATCTACCTCTTCTCTTTGCCCATCAAGGAGTTCCAGATCGTCGACAAGTTCTTGCCGACCTTGAAGGACGAAGTCATGTCCATCTCCCCCGTTCAGAAGCAAACCTCTGCCGGTCAGCGAACCCGATTCAAGGCTTTCGTTGCCGTCGGTGACTTTGACGGTCACGTCGGTCTCGGTGTCAAGGTTGCCAAGGAAGTCGCTACCGCTATCCGAGGTGCCATCATCGTCGCCAAGTTGTCGATCGTCCCCGTTCGACGAGGTTACTGGGGTAACCACATCCAGGAACCCCACACCGTTCCTTGCAAGGTTTCCGGCAAGTCTGGATCCGTCATGTGTCGATTGGTCCCTGCTCGTGAGTGCGAATTCGCCGTGTAGACCATGGACATGAGCTAACGCGACACATGTATCACAGCTCGAGGTACCGGTATCGTCGCTGCCCCCGCCGCCAAGCGTCTTCTCCAGATGGCTGGTGTCCAGGATTGCTACACCCAGTCGAAGGGTAGCACCGCCACCCAGGGTAACTTCTTGAAGGCTACGTTGGCTGCCATCGCCAAGACCTACGAGTTCTTGAGCCCGGATCTCTGGAAGATCATTCCCCCCGGACAGACTCCGTACGTCCTGTCCACGATCGAGAGAGGTTTTGAAAGCTGACCGCAACCGCCTTTTCTAGTTACGACGAGTTCTCCGCTCACCTCCAAATGGGTGCCAAGAAGAACGCCTACTAGACGTCTCCCCGCTCGCCGTAGTTTGGAGATCGTTTGCAGGTTTATGCGCTTGTTTCCCCGTTTGTATCAGCTTATGCGTTGTCGTCATGCATGCATTCAGTTATGACATGATTGCAAAGTAAACATTGGTAGTGTTGTTTGAATTGCTGTGGTTTGCCTCGCACATAGATGAGCGAGGGTCAAGGAGTACCGGTGGGAACGAGTGGACCGGGTGACTGCAATCATAAGCTCAAATCCAGTGCACGACCGCAGCTGGCTTGAGCGTAAGATATCCAACTGAGGCCTTCACTCGGGACGCAACTAGTCCATAGCACACTGTAGACCCTCGATACTTTGTACATGCGGATCAAGGGATGAAGCAGCTGATGAAGCGCATTCGACAAGCACTCGAGTACATGTAGTGGACGGCAGAGATGGACGTTCGGCACTAATCTCGCACAAACCCCCAGGCACACAGCCAACTCTGGTCAATAGGTCGATACTGCGGGAATGGGCCTGATAGCGCGAGAGTAAGCGAGGAGGTCCGGGGAAGCCCTGCTGAATCTGCTAATGAATTCCATCAGTGCTGTGTCGGATTGCGTTTCTTGGTGCCTGGTTCTTGGGTTGACTGCAACGCTCTCCGTCCTTTAGAGCAGAGCATCGTTCCCCGAGTCTTACGGAAGGCGTGTTGTCACCCACCTCGACGCGGCAATCACCTCGCAATAGTGGACAAGTACACCTGACGACTCTGATATTCCGACACCGAAATTCGACTGCGTTCCTTGCGTTCCTGTTCTTTACCCGAGCAAGTCGATCGAGTGTGCCAATCTTGCTATTGACGCATTCTAGCTCGCTCAGAGAGCTGAAGCACGCTTCGTGAGTCGACGACATCTTGTTGATTCTCTCGCATTGACCCGTGAATGCTGAGCCTGACGACAGTCCTCCATCAGAACGGCTGCCTACACTCCAAACGCTTTTGACTGCCAATTCCATCATCACAGAATCCCTTTGTCGCCGTCACCTACGGTAACTCGCGCCAACTATCTCGACCTGAAGTCGGACGGGGAACATTGTTCGGGGAAGGTTTAAACGTACAAGAAGCTGATGGGAACAGTGTGGAAGTTTACAAAGACATCCCGTTGCATGTGGTATAGAGGAACACACGGTAACAGCGGCTGGTTGTGTCGTAACATCAACGGACCTCGGTACGTCTTTTTGCCCTTCATGTTGTTTGTTGCGATTGACGTGTCCCGTGATTATCATCGGTTTCCAGAGATCCGTCGTCATAAATCGTCCTCGTTCCCCTGGCGCACTAGGATCAAACAGCGTCGCATCGAACTCGGCCAATCTTCCTTGTCGCCATGAAACGCCTGTTCCACAAAAACAAGACCGGCTTCGAGCCGACGCCATTCGTGACGGAACCTCTACCGCAACAGCCGCTTTCTGGGCAACGTTCGAGTCGATCAAGTAATCACGACGAACACGGAGGTCTTGGCCAACCGCGTGGAATACCCTCGCCAACATCGTTTACACAACTATCACAAAGCCAAGGGCATCATCCTTCACCCAATTCCAGCGTCCAGCAGATGGGGCCAACGTATACGACAAGTAGTTCACCCGCGGGACCTCACTCTTCTCGACAATCACCTGATCCTCAACATGCGTTGCAAGCAGGAGGAAAACCTTCTCACAATCAGCATCAAGCGCCTTCACAACACCAACATCACCCAAGCCACGTTCCCGGCTTATCGGCATCCGCATCGGCCAAAAAATGGTTTTCGGGATTGAATGGGAAAGGGTCGGGCTACGATCAAATCACGCCATTCACCATGCCTGATCAGCCGCAAAATGTACAAACGTCTTCCACCTCGGTAGATCGGCACAGCTGGCACGACCCCAACAGCCAGAAACCACAGAGACAAGCCAACAAGTATGCCGGTCTCGACGGGACTCTTGGACAACCAGGGGGTCGGGTTCCCGCTCGTCAAGACGTACAACACGGACTCGTTCCACCGCCGGTCGAGCACGGAGGCGCGAACATGAAGCGTAGAGTCAGTTTGAGGGATCATGCAAGTGGAAAGATGTTTGGCTGGACTTCGCGAGAAAAGAATAAAGACAAGGACAAGAAGGGATTTACGGGCCCGGACGGTGTTACGAACGGAAGCGATACTCAGTCGATGTCTGTCCCCGGGCCGAAAGTGATCACTGGCATGCGGTACGAGGATACTGCGTACCCCTCATCGGGGCAGCCCGTGCCAGTCGGGAAGGACGCAGCTGTTCATGGTTCGGGAAGGGGGTACGGCAAGGCGTGCACGCCAACGTCGGCGAATATGTCTAGGGCGACCACACAGTCGGCGGATGTCAAGGGAGAAAGAAGGGGTTCGAGCGGAAGCATCAGTGAGAGACATGGTTCCATTCATCCTTTAACCCACGGCTTACCGTTTCTTTGTCCCGCTACAGGTCAACGTCGTGAACACGCTCAATACGCTCTCCAAGATCCCATGCTCAGTCCGTCAGGTGGATATCTACCGCCACCGCTGCCACTCTCCCAGCAACCATCGAGAACTTCACAGCAATCAGGCCGTCATCATTATAATCAGTCTGGGAACAGTCCCTTGCCGACTCCTCCGCCACATGGACTGTATTCCGCCTCTCCCGCTGCGTCGGCACAAGAGCTTGACCGTCTCCAGCGTCCGACCAGCATTGCGAAACTTCACTCTGACAACTGGAGTCGCGCCAGCTCTGAACAGGAAATATTGATCGGCCGTGATCGACCATTGAGCAACCAGGGTCTCCATAGTCCATGTCTAGGTGCGTTGACCTCGACAAAGGCTCCTTCAGGGCGAGAGGGCTATCTGCCTCTGGGCTCGCCACCCCCTATTCTCGGTACCAGTATGCGTCCAGCATCGCCTCTGCATCAACGTATCGATTCGCCACAGGCCGTATACAGTGCCTCGGGCGGACATGGAGACGACAGCTATCATTACGGATCCAAGCCACAGGATTCACAGCAGAAGTTTGACAAGCCACAATCCAAAAAGTCTGATGCTTCACACGACTCAGTGGCAGGTTTGCTCTCCAACTTGAATCCACACGCCAAAGCAGACAACGTATCTCGTCCTTCAACCGATCAGCAAATGGACCAGTCCTGGTATAGCGCCCGGGGAGAAGAGCCACATCAGGCTGACGACGGCAAGAACCATAAAAAGAAGGGATTGTTTGGCTTTGTTGGTGGTGTGACCAAAGACAAGATTTCGGATCGGGAGAAAGACAAGCAATCAGATTGGTCAGGATTTTTGCGTAAAAAGGAACCGCGGATCGAATATCGTGGTCCAGAATATACCGATCATACGACAGTAACCGACGCTTCCTATGCCGAAGTAATGCCCGGCTCGTATGCTGGTGTGACTCAGCACGTCAAAGTCATGGAGGTGGCCCAGAAGGACAAGGAGCAAGCTATCAGGGAAACACAAGAACGTACCAAGGAGGCACAGAAGGCTGAAAGATCGCGGGCCAAGGAAGAGGAGAGGCGTATGAGAGATGGCGAGAAAAGGTTGAAAGACGAAGAAAAGGAAAGGACTAGACTGGAGAAGGAATTCTCGAAGAGTCAAGAAAAGAAACTGAGAGAAGAGGAGAAGGCTGCCAAGGCAAAGGACCCGAAAGGTGTTACATTCGAGATAGGTAAGTAGTTCCTTCCTTTCACGGGGTATCCACATCTCATAGACATTTTCTTTCAGACGAGCTCTGCAAGACCGCATATGCGGGTGACTTGGCCAAAATCTACAATATTGGCGATAAGCTCTCTAGATGCGATAAAGCTGTTCACAGGGAGGCGGTACACGCTACTCGAAAACAGATCAAGTATGGTGCTACTGCCGAAGCCAAGATCTTTGCTTTGAAGATATGGCTGCTTATCAGCGACTTTGATCGCAGCGACTCTGGGTTCAGAGGTATGTCAGTTTTGTTATGGTTCGTTCGACATTCTATGCTGACCTTACTTTGCGATTAGCAACTTCGTTCGAGAAGAAGTTCCTGTCGGTCATCGAGGATCAACTTTCACTCTCAGATGACGAGGCAAGACTCCCACAGGCAGTGTACGAGAGAATGCGTGATACCTTGTCGCATCTGTGTTATCATTATGACCGTTTGCCCGGCGGCGAAAACCTCCGCAACTCATGGCAAAAAGTCAAACGACCTGACGAGCCGCACGCCGTGAGTCGTTACGCAATACGCGACACCACTGAATACAAACATGCTGACGACCTCTTCTGCTTATAGGGGTATTCATTCCCAGAGACTCATCCTGTATTCTCACCTCAGGACCCGCTGTTGCGGCAGGCGACAGCTGCGAAATCGTCACAAAACGACCTGCAGCACTTGAATACAGTTTTGCCGAACGAAGTGGAGCAACTGTCGCAACTTGTCGAGGAGTGCACTTCAGGTAAAAGCCAAGCCAGGGCGCTGCAGGAAGCACTCCTGTTGGACGGGCAGCACTCGAAGAAGGCAGAGATAAATATGGTCGGTATCCTGCTACGAGCAAAAAATACAACATTTCAACTGACTGGAATCTGGTTTGAAATGTAGCTGTACTCCGCTTGCGTTCAAGCTCAAGAGCAATTGGACTCACAAATGAGTTGGGCCAGTGCCCAGGCTGAGAAAAGTCGCCTGGATCGCGGATTGTCTACACCAGCGGACTTCGGAATGTCTTTCGAAGATCATCTAAACGGATTACATATCGATCCTCAATCCGGAAATGATGATCTTCCGCTAGCGGAAAGAGTTTTCGTCGACCTACTTGCAGCAAGTGACGAGTTGACAAACGTACGTACTTGCAAGATTGATTCTGACACCATACTTACTCATTGTGGCTAAACAGGTCATAAAACTCTACGAAGACGCCGAACGTGCTACACGGGAGCACATGGAATTGCGTTACGTGCAGGAGAGGAGCAGAACGGATACGAGAATGGCGCGCTCTGTAAGCCAGGCGGAATCGCGGTGGGTAGTACTGTGTGCTGAACTTCCTTGTTCCGCTATCCGTAAGCCTCATGTAGGCGGACTGGCTGTGCCACTAGGGAGCACCGCGTTTGCGGGTACATCGGTATCCCGATCTCCTTCTCCGTCCCGTGCTTTCGACATCAGCCACAATGTCCGCCATCAAGACCCGTCTATGGGCCCGATGCGAACGGGAGCCCATTCACCCTACTCGAACGGCCTAGCCTTATCCCGGACGCCGACCACAGCTGAGTCGGTGGACATGCCACCACCTCGTTTCCCGGAAGATGGCCGGTCGGATTCGCCCCCTCGGAATGGCGCGCGACTACAAGGGCCAAGGCCATTCAGGGAACGGGGGAAACAGGGTAGTTCCGCGAGCCTGCAGAGCTCTCAACAACTACCTTCGAACAATCAGCAGAACAATCTCGTCGTCCGAAACGGTACCGATGATGATGAAGATGATGAAGCATTGTCGAAACCGCCTGCCAGACCAAGTGCCAAAGCTCTTGGTAAGCGTAGAGAGGTTGTCAAGGAGACCTGTGAGCACAGTAATCTTGCATTTCGACGTACATGCCGCTAACTACTAGCTTCACCCAGCCTCATTCGACCCGGACGATATCTGGAAGCTGGATGATCCAAAGCAACCCGATTCGCCAGCTGAATCAGACCAGAGTTTCGAAGATTGGTTGCTTCGAAAGCCCGAAACATACGTGTATGACGCAATGCAAGACAAGGAAGTACAGCGTCAGCTAGAAGCCGCTCGGAGGGAAAAGACAGAGCCGTCCCGAAGGAAAACTCTGGAATCCGGATATGGCGGATCCCAGTATATCAGCACTGGGATGAATGCGCAGCTGGCAGAGATCAAAAAGGCGCTCGGGAATGAGACGCCTTCCAAGTCTCCTGCTGGGTCGCGAAATGGATCTCGAAACAGTTCTCGAGCGGCTTCGCCCGTCCCAGAACATGCAGGCTTCCTCGGAGCGCCGAGCTCGAGATGGAAGTGGCGTAAGTGATTGTAGCATCCTACTATGGACATAGCACAGATAGCACAGATCACGTCGATATATCATACATGTTATGAAATACAAGTCCTGGTGTTTACTATCGAATGAATTCTACCCATGCAGCCCTCATATCATCTAGTTCTTCCATCTGAGTTGCAGCACGCAGAGAGTCAATCGTCGAGGCAACGGGACTAAGACGAGCAGGGTAAAACTTACATTTTGACGGTCTTGTCCCGTCCACCGCTGACGATCTTGTCGGCAACGAAATCCACGCAGTAAACTTCGTCTGTATGACCAGGCAAATCGATTCTGATCTTGAAGGTCTTCAGATCCCAGAGCTATATCATTCAATTAAATACAGGTCGGAGAAATGAACATTCGAGCCCGAGGAAACACTATGCTCACCTTCAATGTGGTATCTTTACTAGCGCTGACGAGCATCCTGGAATCGGCTGACCATGCGAGACGATAAACAGCGCCCACATGACCTCTCAGAGATGAGATGAACCTTGCAGAAACAGGGTAAGCTCAGGCACACGGGTCCGAACTGTATAGGATACTCACTTTCCAGTCCGGCCATCCCAGAGCTTGACGGCGTTGTCGAAACCGGCACTAGCGATATACCTCCCATCAGGGCTGAAAGCGACGTGATTCACCTGCTTTTGATGACCGGTCAGACGAGCCAAGGGTTTCTTGATCGAGTTGCCCGCTTCTGAGGGGTCCTTGACATGTTGGCACGGCCAGAGGAATAAGGTGTGATCATCGGAGCCGGAGATCATTAACTCTGGTTGGGTGGCAATCTGCTTCTTATACCGAGCCAAGGCGAGTGCGGCAGCTGAAATCAAGATCAGCGACGTGCAACTGCCGCGATTGCTGCAAGCTCACCTTCTTCATCATCCTTTGGCTTCTTGGCGTGTTGATCGAATGGACCAGTGCGCAAAACGAAATCGGTGTTGAGGGCAAGAGTGTTTACCCAGTGGGCATGCTCACTCAAAGTCCGGACGAGCTTTCCGGTTGTCGAGTCCCAGATCTTGATAGTCCTGTCGGAACTTCCCGTGTAGATCAATCCTTCTCCGCCCCATTTGACCACATTCACACTTGCGGTATGACCCGCAAGAGTCAACAGGGCGTGATTTCTGGTCGTACTCCATATTTTTACGGTCCCATCTTTTGACGAAGATGCGCAGCGAGGCGAAGCGGCATTAAGATGGATAGGCTCCCACGACAAGCTGGTAATCCATTTCGTGTGTCCTTTGCGTGCGTCACCGATGGGTTTTCCGCCATTGGGATCCCAGAATCGCACATGTCCATCATGTCCACCAGTGGCCAACACTCGCTCTCGCGCTTCCCACTCTGCACACAGAACCCAACCCTTGTGTCCAGTTAACGTCCATTTCGGAAGCTCGATCTCCATATCCCACAGGCGGGCCGTTGCGTCTCCTGATCCCGTGGCAGCGTACTTGCCCGTCGGCGAAAGCGAACAGCAGAGAATCGGCTGTGCATGGCCTACATATAGATCGCAGCGGTCAGACTATACAAAAGGAACGAAAAAGCGAGAAACGAAAATACCTGATAGCGTGGAACTACACCTTCCGACACTTCGCACTCGGAACACAGCTTGAGGTTCACAAATGACCTCGAAAACGTCTTCGGGCGAATATCCAGAGACGGAAAGGTTTTTGTCAACCACGGGCGTTGGCGCCGTGTCGTCTTCCGAAGGCAACGCATGTCCGCCTCGTGCAGGTTTCAAAGCATCCTCTAGGATGGAGGCGTTGATTTGCAGTCGAGCTGCTTGAGGTATGCCTCCTGCAGTCAAAGGCTGGGCGATCCTGGGAACGATATGGAAAGAATATGGTAAAGGATCCTCATCCTGGACGAGGTAGTCAGTGCCCTATCAAGACGTTAAACGCGTGACTCGAGCTTACTTCACCCCGGAGCTTGTTCACCAGCATCTGCAACGCCTCACGGTTGGTATCCGCTGGAAGGTTGATTGCTGGTCCGAGGAGTGCGCCATCCTCGGCATTCTTGAACTGGACAATGACCTGCGGAACATATTTATCTTCCTCCCCAGTGCTGATCGTCTTTTGAACAGATCGAGCATGAGAATTGTTGAGCTTTTGTCGCTTGGGGGGAGGTAACAGAGTGGCCATGTTGGGATGATTTCGTGCTGGATAGGTGAAGACTGTACCAAGAAGGACAGAAGTCTCCCGATAATATAATTGAATCCTTGTCGGTTGAGAGAAGGATCAACCGGGAAGGCCCAAACACCAAAAAAAGTTGCTTCCTTACCCTTGCAAATCCGGCCGCCGAGGGGAAAGCGAGATCGCGATATGATACTCATCATCAGCTTGTAGCCTGTACCCTTCTTTCTTGACAGACTTGGAGTGCCGTCTTGGAGCATCGGTTCAGGCTATTTTGGCCGGTTCGCAAGTTACACCATACCTCATAGCCTACCCGACAGCTCTTTTCCTCGACCGGCTCATCCATATCCTCTAAACGGCAGCCGACATGTCTGACTCATGGCAATCTCCCAAATACGCTCCGAACAGCGACGTCGAAGATGATATGGAAGACGATACCGACAGCTCTGATTTCGGAAGCTCTCTGAAGCCAGACCCGAAGGGCGTACCAGACCCGTGGAATGATCCCGAAGACGACGATGACGAGGACGAAGACGCCCCTCCGCACAGGCAAGCCAGTCCGGATTACCTTGGCGGTAACAACGGAAACGAGAGCAGAAAGCGGGTAGCCAATGCCGCTTGGGATGCGCTCAGCGATGATGAAGACGACGAGGATGATGATATACCGGCAGGAATATCCGTGGGAGGCAGGGAGACGAAACACTCGGTCGGCAACGGTAACGCGCAGTCGATCATCGTTCCGAACGGTGAAGCGCCGCAGGCGGCCTACAGCGATACTCAGCACGATACCGAGGAGCCTCAGAGGAAAAGACAACGTCCGAGTGAAGAAACGGTCCCCAATACCCGTTCCAATAGCGGAATAGCAGATAGTCGAATGGATCAAGACAGCCATCACCGTCGAGCAGACCACCACACCGCTTCCGCACAACATTCACACTCAGCGCCTCGCCTGCAGCCGGGTATGCCTCCGTTTGGTAACCCGATGTTAAGAAACCACTCCGGAAGTTATCCTCCCCATCATCCAACGCCCGGCTTGATAATGTCGAGTTTCTTTGGTATTACGCCGCGGGACGAGTTTGTACGGATCATTGGGGCATGGCTTCTCAGGGTTTGTCAAGGCCTTGTAGGAGTAGAAGTAAGTGCTTGCCTCGCACCGTATATACGAATGAAAACATGCTCATCTTCATGGTATAGATCGAAATCAAGTTTGGAACGCTGGTAGACAGACACACGAAAAAGCGAATCAGTCTGCCTTGTCTTACGGAAACAAGTGAGTTGCTTCCATTATCAGCAAAACGATACATCTCCAACATCTTGTTGGAACAGTTTTGCCCGAAGATTTTGAGTGCATGTTCTTGAGCGAGATGACAGAGGTTACCATCTACTCTCGCGTCCGGTAGAAGTATTCCGAGCTGACTCTCTGTCCATTCTTAGCGTCAACATGCCACATTGAATCAGTCCCTGAACAAAGAAGTCGATTATTGTTCAGGACAGGCTGGGCCTCACCCTAACCTACCGCCACATACGTATTATCCGATAACGTATAAACACACATACACCACCGACACCTCCTTTCCGGCTTCTCAGCTGGCGAAAGACTCGGGCTATCCTCAGGCAAAACGCAGAATCACTACCAACGACAAAACAGGTCAAGTCGTAGAGTGCCTTGAGAAATCAAAAATCGCCAATTTGAATATCTTTAGTCCCAATGAAGAATTTGACTGGCGAGTCAGTGTGAATATGGAAGTACCAGGTACTTGATTGATTAAAATTCCGCCCGAAAGGCTGTCCTAAGATTGTAGCCACTGACCTGTCGCAATCTCTCGAATCTTAGCGGAAGTGCAACCACACGAGAAACCAGTTCACTCAAGGCGCAAAGACCGAGTATCATATAAACACAGCTTGTTCCAGATTGACCTTACACAAGTCAACAAGCCAACAAGCGTGAGTCCTTCTGTTTCGATGCTTATCATGTGTTAAGACGATTCCCGATTCTCAGGCCCGAAACCCGCCGGCGGTTCATGAGCTCGAGATCGAGGTTGTCAACGCAGTGGATTTGCTTACCCAGGGCTGGAACGACGGACAAGGCCTGCCGAATACTTTTGAGCTTCAACTATTGTCGCTGTTGAATACTGTGAGACTGTTGAACAGAAACGCTGGACCAAAATACTCTCAGGCTCCCAAGAGACCACAATAGTGTATATAGGCAGGTTGATCCGTTCCCAGGTCGTCCAGCGGATGGAATCATTATCCATGAGCCGTGATGTTCAGATGTATCGAAAGGGTATCGATAACGTCCAGAACTAATGCTATTAGACGTCACTCAGATTTTCGTTAAGAAGGAATCCCGGCTCTGCGTAATTGCACGAATGCATAAGATCGAAGACCAGTTACATGCGTGTTTTCATATGAACTACTGCTCGCTTGGTGACTACAAATTATATTTTACTATTTGGTGCAGAAGACTGTGTATACTATATCGCGATGCTTGACGTGTATATGGTGGAATTCCTGTGAGCTGGAGTCAACTGGGCATGGAACGGTATCTACAACAAAGCGGCGCCGATGGCGACACCGAAAATGGACACCAATGCCGGCAAACCGAAGCTGGGCAGACTTGAGCCTGCTCCAGAGCGGGCACTTGTTGCGGCGGCGGCACTGTAAAGACGAGAGGCAGTTGATCAGAAGACGTAATTTGACGTTGAAACAGGGACAGACTCACGCGCTGGTGGCAGCGCTAACGGCAGATCCAACGGCGCCTGTGGCTGATCCCACGGCACCGGACGCTCCACTACTGGCTGCCTGAGTGACACTTGATGCTCCACTTGAAGCGGCCTGTGCCGCTGAGGTGGCTCCACTCTGAGCTGCTGTAGCGGCCGAGCTTGCGCCCGATGCCGCAGAAGCTAGAGAAACAGGATTGATTAGCAACATGTAAGAACGACGACCGAGTGATGAGACTCACAAGCTGCACTGGAAGCACTGCCTGAAGCGCCCGCAACTGCGGAGGATGCGCTCGCCATGGCAGAAGCTGAAGGAACAAGATTGGTCAGCAACAAAGGACATGGAAACCGACGACGACGTAATGAAACCTACAGGCTGCCATGGACGCGCTCTGGGATGCTCCTGCCACCACCGAAGAGACAGAGGAAGAAACCGGAGCCATCGAGCTGCTCATCTGGGCAGCGGCTGATGACATTGAGGAGGCTCCGCTCGCGGCCGCACTGTGATTGAATATCGCGAGACATACATGAGCATAGTGTCCCAGATTTTGGGCTGCTTAGAGCAGACTTACGACGAGGCGGAAGAGACGGCGGAGCTGGCAGCACTATCGAACGGAAATGCAAGTAAGCCCATTAGTGAACACAGAACGCTGCACGATTTCATCGTCGCCACTCACGACGTGGCAGATGCGACCGATCTAGACGCGGACCCTACACCCCCGCCGATGATACCACCATTGGTCGCAGAGGCCGACGAGGTTCCCGAGGACGCACTCGAGGACGCAGTGCTATCATCGAACAATAACGTGGGAGTGAATGCCTGTGCACAAGTGGACCAATCAGAACGGAATTTCCGCCACACTATTTCCAACAACTCACCTGCGCACTGATACCAGGTCCACAGTTTTGGGTTTCGGCGGTAGATCCGGTGGCTGCAAGGCATTCAATACCTCCGGTGATGGCAACCCGGTCATCTTGGGTGAGATACTGAAAGATACGAGGATATTAGCAACAAGGCCACGATCAGGATGATTCACGCCTTCTCACCCAGGTTTGCGGACCGTTACCGATGCACGGAAAGACCACGGCAGGTCGACCAGCTGTAGGGTTGCTTTGCGCATCGAGACAGAAGTTGGTACCGAATAACTTGACACCTGCATTGTTGCCGCTCGCGATTACCCATTGCTGGCCGGTGGAAGTCTTTTGATTGTTGGCGCTGTTGCAAGTCGCCAAAGTGACGGCAGCGCCGTTGCCAGGGCTGGCGACCTGAGGAAGGAAGATTACGAGACATCAGTGTGAGATCAAGGCACCACAGTGAAAACGTCTCACGGTCAAACACTGCCCGTTGTTGGCAAGCTGCTGCACGGAAGCGGCATTACTTGATTGAGCCAATGCGGCGAGCACGAAGAAGAGAGTTGCGGTGGAGTACATGATGTAAAGGAGGATGCAGGGATCAAGGCAAAGGCTTAGAAATGGACGATGGATGATGGCAATATACAGGGCAATTGGGGTTGGGTGCAGATGCCTTATTATATAAAACCAGACAGAAGCCCCGGTGTGCAGCTAATTGAGGGTAAATCTTGCCACCTTTGGGTTCAAGGGCTAGTAACACGAGCTCTCGTCCCGGTCTCGGGCGGTATGGTTACTTCCTTCTTCTGGGGTCGAAACTGAAACAGCTAGCCAATACTTAGCCTGCATTCTTGGGGCTGGCAGTGAGAATATGCTGGATGCGCCTTTACGTAGCGGAGACAATATAGACAGTCGTCATTGGAAGCGAGTTTGAGACAGCTTTCGCTGCAATCGCTGCAAGTGGTCACGAACTTTGCGAGAAATATCCTTCTTCGTGTATCTGCAAGTGAGCAAACTCCTCATGATATCGTGGCATGACATCACCTCACGCGGGTCCGGATCTCGGCCTATTGCCTATTGCTCCCGCGATGATCGACGTCGCGAGGCCGGAAAAGTAGCAAAAGGAGCTGGAAAAGGCCGGAAAGAGAGAAACACAGAAAGACGGACTTTTGGATCAAAACGAAAGGACCGAGAGAGATGCTGTTGTGGCAATCTCTTTTTGTGAGTGAGGTCGTTGTAGAGTCTAGGGAACATGAGGATGAGTGGTATCACGATAGACGCTTTTCTAGGCTGCGCGCTGCGGTGCGCAAACTCTGCCGCTAACATCTTCAGCACGTGACTGTGTCCAGTGGCGGAGCCCAATGATCTCAAAACAGCGGACATGATTTGGCTGCATCTGCAGGTAGAACATGCTTGAACCCTCAGCCAACGTAACATCAATTGCAAGGCTGCCAAACTAGACAGCGATCACCTGTACTCTCTCTCCTAACACAAGACGAACCAAAAGATGGCTACCGAGCAACAACACCTCGAAACTCCACACGAGCTGCTCGCGTCCGAGCGGAAACCCGTTACCGATGCAACACTCACCATCCGGGTCATCAAGAGCTTTGAGTATCGCACGCAAAAGAGTCTGGTCTTGAGGGATTTGGATTTGACCAAGCTCACGGTTGGAGAGCTACTGGAGAGATGCAAAGAGGGTGAGTTGGCGGTTATCTTCGATCGTGAATGGGCAGCTTTTGCGGATCCTCCTTTCTAACATGCGTACTTTCGATGGGCAGCTGTCAAGACGACCTCAGGATTCAAGGCGTTCCGCACAACAAACTTTGGTGAGAAAGAAATTTCTTGGGATTCCGGCGTTGCATACTAAACTTATGACCTATCAGATACATTGAAGCTGTATACACAAGCACATTCGCACAAGGTAGCATCCTTCTCTCCCTTTGTCCCCGTCGCCTTCTCTGACGTATGCTTCCCTACTCGCCACAGACCATGAACCTCATCATCAATCTAGACCATGACGACTGGATTCTCACTGATCTCAGCAAGACTTTAGCAGAAGTCGGAGCAGGTACGTCAGACCCTCTTGAACCGTCCTCTTGCAGACACACATCGCCGCTCTCGACCCTAATGGTATTGTCAAATATGGAATGATTCGCTTGTTTCTTAGTCAACGAAACAGAATACTCGCTCTTCAACCGTGAAGCGTATGAGCATTTCAAGCTACACCCCGAGGTGAGTCAAGATGCTGGCGATCACAAATGCAATCCCGCTGATTTCGCTGCTTCCTGTCGACCGGTTTCGTAGACCAGGTGGGACTAAATGTGGACATCACCAGGACAGCATCCCCAATACGGATCACATATACCCTCGCTTCAAAGCGGCACATCTTCGACTCTACGTGACTGGCATGCAGAAACGACGTCCATCAAAGTCGAACCCAGCAAATCCCAACGCGTCAGGTGTGTCCGCCCGCCCTTCTCACAGCTGGGTAATCGTCCCTTCTTCCTTCGGACTATATAATTGGCACGCTGTTGGCATCTCATCAACCACCGCCAAGTCTCGCTACATTGAGAGACATCACCTGCGGACATTAGTGTTTGTTTAGTATACTCTGGAACCAATTCTGTTGCATATGCCATGATGGTTCTGATGCATCCTGTGTCAAGCTAGTCGCTCAAGTCAATTCCCTATCGATATATCTCGTTCATCACACGGTTACTCGTACTGCGCATGGAAGAGGAGTAGCGTCAGCACATTTCTATTATCTACCGGGCCGAATAGTCTTTGAGCCCGACGCAACCAACGCGATCACTTGACCGAACATTTATTGAGTGTCCCATCGCGACCGGTGCACATATCCAAATCGCAGACGACTCTGAAAAGGCCCTTCGGGAGTACGGCTTTCTCGACGACGAGCTAGCTGCCATTCCATCGTCTCTGACATGCGTCGTGAGAGTCGTGAGACGGAAGAACCGATGTAATGATGCGACAGGTCCCTTGGTGCGGAAGGCCGATAATTATGGGTCATCTGCAATGGTGCATACTTCCAAATCCTCCAACATTCTATGGCCAAAGGTAACAACCTGACAGCTGAGAAGCAGCCTTGAGCACGAGCTGGAAGCCCTGTGGCGCGGATACATGCCTACAAGGAGTTGAAAGAAGGCTCTCTTCGTCGGGAACTCAGGCTGATTCTCAGCTGGCTGTCCGGGTTGAATATTCACTTGCGTCCGAGTCTATACCGAGTCTATACCGGGACCGTCGGCCCACATATCAAAGAGGATAGCAGTCTTGGAAGGCATCCGCAAGGGGCCACGGAGTCGAAGGCTATATGCCGAGCCTTCAGCGAAGAACATGTCGAACATGTCATCCAACTCCCAAACTTGTCATCCTGCTCGCACGGCGTCGGTCAATTTCCGCAAAAACAAGCCCCGGAGGTTAGTCAGAGTGGTTTCATAGCCTTCGTCACGCCGATTGCGCGGCTCAGAAACGCAGTCATTCTTCGCCTGCTCTGGTTTGCAGGTTTTCACCTGACTCGAATCGTCGTCGATCTCGCTATAGTAGCTGCGATAGTGATCTGACCACCTCGTCGTCCGTCTCTCTCCGTTGGTTGCACGTCTCCAACATATAGACGACACTGGCATTGTCGTCACATCTCGTTGGTTTCTGCAATCCGACGTCAGCCTGCATATCGGTGGGATATCGACCATTGTTCACTGTATCGACCAAGCTCCGAATCGATTTACGACCCACTGTATCAAGGTTTCCTTATCGTCTGCGATATTTCCCTGTGCGCCTGCTTTGACGTCTCCGACATACCGACGATCGAACATACTCAAAGGAAAGCCGTTCCGGTGACGATACGACTTTGCCCATCCCACCGAATTATCCCCCTGCCTTGTATCGCTCCTGCAAAAGACGAAGTGTATTAAGCGAACTGCACGAAATCGACCGTCTACCACGGATTACCTCGTCTGCAAGCAATAATTCTCAGCGAGCCGAGCTGAAAACTGTCGCACTGCAACTCAGCACAAGAGTTGAAACGGATTTCTTGCTCCTCCGCTCAAAGCCGCCACAGCTTCATACTCAAGCCGGCGAGAACAAGTAACGCCTAGCCATGGTTAACTTCTCGATACGAAACTTCTCCGCTTTCGCCACCATCTGGGTATGTTTGGCAACAATAGGCGGCCTACCGCTAGCCGCCACAGCAGCAGTAGAACAGGGCGGTACTCGCCTGTATACCGACTATGTGGCGTACTGCTCTGAAGCAAAAGCCGTATTGGTGAATCAGTTCGACATCTCGTACTTCAAAGCGAACCATTCCGTGGTCTTTCAAATATCCGCGGCATCGGTCGAGCCAAATCTCAACATCTCGGCCAACATATTTGTAGCTGCATACGGAATGAATCTGTTAAATTACACAATCAACCTGTGTGACTATCTGGAAGGCGTCCTCTGTCCATTACCTCAGATTAATTTCACTGGTAAGCTCAAACTCTCTCTCTCTCTCTCTCTGTCTCTGCTGGAGTTCAGAGCTAACTCACGTCTTCTCCGATAGGGTTCGGAACTTTGCCGATACCGGCAGATGTGCTCGGCAATATTCCAGGACTGGCTTGGTCCGTCCCAAATCTGGAAGCCTATGCACAAGTCACTCTCAACAACGTGGACACTGGAGAAGTAGCGGCATGTCTGACGGCGACCTTGTCCAACGGTTGGAGCACGCAGCGAACGGAAGTCAAGTGGATAGCTGCGGCCGTTGTCATTTTTGCCATGGTCGTGGGTTTCATCCACACGACGTTCAGATGGTCTCCCTCACCGGCAGTTTATCGGTGGTACGACATTCTGTACACACTGCAGTGGGCAGTCGCAGTCGGTCTCCTCAATCTCAACTATCCCAGCATGTACAACAACTTTGCGCTCAATTTCCCTTGGGCCATGGGGCTTTTCCACAATTCCAACATTGAACAAGCTATCAACAACATGCGTGGTAGTACCGGTGCGGAATTGACCGACGACGCTTACGATTCAACCATTTACGTCAATCGCAAACTTTCACCCTACAATGCCTTCCGGTCGCTGAATCTCAATAGCTACTTCCGCCAGGACAGCACCGCTGGTGACTTTACGACGTTCATGACGGATGTTGGGACGACTGGATCCAATACGTCCCTTGCATCTGACTTTATGAAACGCGCAACCATCCCGACTGTCGATACCAACAACGCCTCTTCACAGATAGAACCTGGTATTCCTGTCTATGTCAACTCGCTCAAGATTCCGACGGCGAACGCGTTTGACACCATTTTCATCATTTATTTGATCGCAATCTTGGTCGTCTTGGGCGTTCACATCATCTGGTTCGGGACCATCTTCCTCTTGGATCGATTCCGATCTTACGACAAACGGGGCACGGGATGGGTAGGGGAGAACCGAAGGGGGTTTTGGAGCTTCTTTGGAGGTAACATGCTCAGGCTGGTGAGTTGAAAGGCTTACCACTAAACTGTTTCTGGGGACTGATACATCGCTTGCATCGCCCTTCAGTGCATGATTTTCCTCTTCCCGGTTCTCATCTTTGCGTTCTTCCAATTCACCATCGGCCGCTCCGACTCTTGGCTATCAATCTTTCTCGCGACTCTGGCAGTCACGTGGACGTGCCTTCCATTGCTCATCGTCTTTATATTTTCGATACGGCGGGCGAAACGAGAATACGAAGACGTCAGCAGTATCAGCCCCCTCTATACCCGGCCCAGATGGTACGGCTCTGCAGGAATGATCTACCGCCAGTACCGACAGAAATACCACTTTTGGTGGTTTGCTCCTATGGCTATAGCGACTTTTGCGCAGGCCGGATTCATCGGATTTGGAAGAAGCAATAAATGGGCCCAGGTTATTGGGCTCATGGTCGTTGAATTTATCGTGCTCGTATGCTTGATCGGCTTCCGGCCACACAAGGACCGTAAAGGGGACTGGTTGGCGCCAGTGCTCAGTTTCCTTCGACTCGCCTCGTTTGGTCTCTTGATTGCCTTCATTCCCAGTGTTGGGGTCAAGCCGATCCAGAGGACGATCATCGGTTTCGTCCTTTTGGCTGTATACGGCATTCCGTTCATCTTGCTGTTCTTTGGCCTCTTGTTCAATCTCTGTGAGTCCCTGTTCTCCTTCGTTTCGCCATCTTCCGTGACTGAACTGTTTGGCTATTCAGTCTATGGTTATCTGTTCAGGAGAAACAAGCGCAGAGTTGAAGACGGTATTGAAGTCTACGCGACCACTATCTCGGACGATCATTCTTCGCAGACGCCCGCTATGATGGGGACCGGAGCCCCTGTCACGACGAAAGCCTCCGGATACGACTCGCCTGCTAGCTATCCTACTGAGCCTTCAAGTCTCAAGCCTGACTCCGACAATCCGAATTATCCCTCAGCAATAGATGAAGACCCCTATAGCCGGCCGGCCGGCCAGAGCAATGGATACGCACAGCCTGTCAACGGTACTGGCCAGCAACAATACTACTACCCGAATGGACTGAACGAACAGCAATATCAGCATCGGGCATATTAAAAGACTCTTCGCTGGGCCGATGCACCAGGCAGAGGGGATGAGAGACAAATGTATAGGTTCAGATTGCTGCCTCGGCAAGAACCACTGTATCAATAGTAACCTGTACGACAGAATCTACTAGATGGGCTGACTTTGTACGCACAACGGACTGGATGATATATGGTTCCGAGAAGCGAATTTCTGTACGCATTAGCAACCATAGCATGGCTCAGTGGCACACACCGTGCAGCGACGATGTCCATGCCCGCTGGTCGCAGCCCCGCCTGAAATTCGTCATCACGCTTTTGTGGTTAGGCAGCACCGCCGATCGTCCCTTCTACGGGTAGAGTACTCTCTTCACGGATCTACCGAACCTTCGATTTTAGCCACTTTCCTGTCAAACTCGCTGAACTTCGTTCTCCTTGCCATGGCTGTCGCATGATACACCCTCGGAATCCACCCTCGGATCACAGCTGTTCGACAATTACTTGCGCCCGACGCATGTCGTATACCGAATCTCGAGTATCCGGCGAGCCAGGTTTGACTTCTCGACGTCCACCAATCTGCTGCTACTACCGTGCTCAGTCAACCACGAGGACGGCCCAGTTGCGAGAAGGATGCTCGGAATGGCGGATAACAGCATTGAGCTGGTCATACCCGGAACATCTCGCGCAGTAACCCTTGCTATCACACGGAAAAATTCTGTTGCGAGTGACACTTTCTCAACTTCCGCAAAACGTAGTCGAAAGTGGCGCTATACTCTCCTCGGACTGTTCGGATTGGCGGTCGTCGGGACATGTGCCCACTACCGTTTCATAGGCGCTCGAAACTCTTCACAGCACAACCCCTTCCAAGAGGACCTGTTGGAACCTGGAGGCCGTTATGCGGATGACGGATCGTTTCTGGCTGAATTGGGACCGCCAGCAGAAGATGTTTATAATTTGGGTGTTACGGAACCTGAACAGTAGGTACCTAGACAGCGCCATGGCAATGTATTCTCACTCCTCGGCATCAAATGAACGCTCTAGATACTTGGCGCAGATAAAGTCGTTCGTCCATACCGGGTTTCCAGTTCGTTATAGGAAGAAGCTCGAGCGGTCGATCGACTTGTACTTTCCAGTAAATACTCGAGAGGCACAGCCACCGAACGTCTTACCCAAAAGCATGATGGATTACAAATTCATCCACCAAACGGATAAGATAAAAGATGGAGGAGAGATGTCAAAGGCCTGGAGAGACGTCAACGCCCCGGATGGCTGGAGATACGTTTTCTACGACGATGATAGGGCAGATACCTGGATCTCTAGACAGCTTAGAGGGTCTGAGGTAGCCTGGGCATGGCATGCTCTTCGTCGCGGGATCCTCAAGGCGGATTTTTTCCGCTATCTTGTGGTACTGGTTCAAGGTGGAGTTGTGAGTGGAACAGTCGGTATTAGCATTTACGTGTCTCATGTCTCGTGGTGTGAACACGTAGTACAGCGATGTCGACGTGAGCCACTTCGTGGATATGCAGCGAGCCTCTACTGACGGGTTTTTGTAGACCTTGCCTCTGCAATCAATCCACCAATGGGGCAGCATTGGAGCCCAACTGTATGATACATCCGGTACAGATGGCCCTGCGTGGTGGAGAAACGTTCCTGCGGATCCGAGCGTATTGGTAGGCGTGGATGTGGACGTGTCAGTTGATTTATCATGTTCGGGATTGCGCGCCGCGTGCTGATCAAGGTTCCGCCTCGTGCCTTGTAGTCATGAGCACCTGGAGTGGAACAAGGTTAGTTAATTCGACAGGCGAAATTTGGGACTAGCTACTTGCTAACCTGTTGCTGACTACACCAGTATTGGCCAAGGCCTCTAGGTACGCCGACGGTAGAGGAGATTCGCATCAATTCGTTGGCTGAACGAAATTTGTTTTATCAGGTATTTGTCAATGGACTCTAGGCGGAGGACCCAACCACCCAATCTTCATAGATGTAGTCCGACGGATTGTCAACGCGACTCGTTACGTGGAGGATTACATCACAGAAATACCACATAAGATCGCTGAATTAGAGAATACTAAACCACCGAACTGGCGCAAAGAGATCAACAAACTCAGGGAGAGTGCTGATTCGGGAAATGGTATAATATCAGTGTAAGAGTCGCCTGGTCTATCGGAATCAACATGCACTGACCGGTGATTCCCCCGCTTGGATTATCAGAATGGAGCATACAGGTCCCGGTGTTTGGACAGACGCTGTGTTGGCTTACCTGAAAGCCAGATACAACGTCACCTGGCATGAGCTTCGAGGTTTGCAACAGCCGCTGCGGGTTGGAGAAGTGCTCATCTTGCCTATCACCGGTAAATGAATACTCCCTGCCCAGTGGATAGTGCGAAACTCATACTAGCGATGCTTCGGATAGGCTTCTCCCCCGGCGGTGAGCCGGACTTTGAGGCAAAAGATAGTGATGATCCGCAAGCTGTCGTATATCATGATTTCCGTGGCTCCTGGAAGAAGAAGGGTGGAGCGGATTAGATGGCACCCCTTTAGGAATTATCGAGGGGGTTGCGCACAGTCGTCGAACCGAGTCCGATGGCGATGTCATTTAAGCACGGTGGACCTTCTCAATTCGCCGTTTCGGACGATAGCTGTATGCGAACCGTGGATGTAATGCATCATTTCCTACAGACACCGAGCAACCTCTTTGCGTTACTGGATTTGCTTTCATCTCCTGACCTCTCACTGCGATTTGAGCTGTACTGCTCGATAGCTTCTTCGAATGGTGTAGCCAGCCCGGAGACGTTGATCGCGCAAAGGTTTTCGAAACGGCCGAAACAGCAGCCAGCTCGACGACCCTATCTTCTTATCTCTTCGCGTTTCAGGTTTTAGCCCGCGGATGCAAGTTCGCCTGAAACGCTGCGGAGTGCCAAGAACAAATGCAAAAAGGATTCTTTGCAGCTTTGCAGCCTGCCTTTCTGCCTTTGGCGAATAATAATAACAATAAAGGAACATGGACCTTTTGCACAGCTTTCCTTCGGCTCTCTTGCGCATCGCAATAACTGGGCAAGTGAATGATCATCGTCGACCCCCTCGTCAGCCTCTCGAACGGCTGCGCTTCACTACAGCTATTGAACAGGGACGCCAGGATCTTGCTCCGACTCGGGCTCATCAACCAAATCCTCTGGTTCCGACGAATCAGATGGCTCCCCGGCTTCTTTATAATGGTGCGTCTTTATCACTGGTGGAGCAAAGATGTATATCTCATTGGGAACTGAATCACATCTCCCATTTCGCCATTGCGTCTTTAAGAGCAAAACGGTCCAGGTTCGTCGCTCGTTGATGTCGGACTGTTTGTCCGTTGCGAGTTTGCGACTGATTGCCTTGGAAACCCACGGATCTCTTTCAGTCAGAAGGCGAACCAGCCGAGTTATCTCCCGCAGCAAGTCCCGGAAGAGATGGATTCATGCAATCTATGCAAGAGGGGATCGAAGAGCAGGTCAAGGGCCGAGTTGTGGAGGCAGTCTAAACAGAGATGTTTGGGGACCGCAGTGGCGAATTTGTCGAGGATTACCGTCAAGGTCCGTACAGAGCTCTAAGGAAACTTCCGACTTGCTGTTGTCGCCTTACCGCTGAAGTTCAATCTTCTAAATAAACCACAGATGATAATTGATTTTGATCTCCTGAAACTTCTGTGCTAGCTCCTCGCTGCTTATGTGTGAGCCTTTTATTCCAAGGCACACCCGTCTCTAGACTATCGAGCTAATCATGGAATCGCCTGACTCGATGTCGCCTCCGTTCTTCCCTATGCAGATCACGGCGCTGATGGCCTTCATTGCTCTGCTGTTTCGAACGCTTTAGTCGCACTGTGCCCCGAAGTTGACGGTACCGCTGCCAGGTGTTCTCAGATGCGATACCATGGCCAACGAACCCTCTCCGATGAGCGCGAGAAGCACTCCTCTGTATCGGATCCCTCGAAGACCTCTTCTAGGCGATGGGGATCGTCTCGTTAGTAGACAAAGATGATGATTGTAAAAGATGACAATATCATGTGCTGACAATTCAGAAGGGCTCGGCTCTGAAGCACAAAACGCACATTGCGGTTTGCCGGAGGCCAAAGCAACCGAGAAGATGAGGTTTAACGATGGGCGATGAGTCCATATTGAACGTTTTCATCTACTGTCGTGATGATTGGGCTTCCTTAGTATCGCAAACTCACAACTGAACCATTAGTCCAACCCGGACAACAATAATGCTCCCCTCCCTCAGAAACAAGCGCAAGAAGTTTAAGGTGGAATCTCACCGTTTGTTGAGTATTTGGCTACTGGACGGCCTGCATGTTTCCCTCCAGCAGCTCTCCGCCCTCTCGATATCGCCAAGGACTTGACGTTCTGCTCGGCACCACCGCCTTACGCCGCTGTCCGCCCCTTGACCAGCTCCTTTGAGCCGCTGAACTCCTTGATCCAACGCAAGTCGGCCGCTGGTTGCACGAACCTGCGCTTTTTCGCGTAAGCGGCCGACACGCGGAAAATGCGGAGAGCGACATGGACAGGTGCCCCAAGCTGGCCTCCACATTATGACGAATATCGCACGTCGGTGTGTAGTTGGTGAGTTGCGCCGTCTTTCGACAGGTGATTGGCTCGGCCGTCATTTGTGGAGAGTAGATTTGACTCCTTGACTCGTGATCAAGCATCGTCACGGACCTATATACACCTCTGTTCCGTGTCAATATAGTAGATCTACCTTCGGAGTGCGGCCTTTATACTCCATACCAACTCTCCAAATCTCGAAAACAACACTACAAGTCTTGGCAACCTCGCTCTCGCATCACCAGCATCAACAACATGGCTACCGACGCTCTGCCACCTCAGGATCAGACTAGCAAGAATGGCAAGGCATCTCCGGGCGAAGCCAACCTCAATGCGCCCACTGTGTCTTCGAAGTTGAACGTCGACGCGGGGTCTAGCAAACCGGGAAAGACTTTTGCGTTGCAGCACAAGCTGCCAAAGCTTCCTGTACCTCCTTTGAAAGACACATGTGACCGATACCTTCGAGCATTGAAAGGCCTACAGGTGAGTAGAGCGAGTCAGAAGCCGTGCATGAAACAGCAGAACCTCTTATCGATACTTTCAGGATGAGGAGGAACACGAGAAAACACAACACGTTGTAGCAGAATTCTGTAAACCTGGAGGCGAAGGAGAGAAGTGGCAGAAGAAACTGGAAGAATACAGTGAAGGGGTTGACAGTTATGTCGAAGAGTTCTGGTGTGCGTATCAGCCCACAGCGTGCCAAGTTTTCACAAGGCTGAACATTTTTCCACAGACGAGTCGTATCTCCAGTTTCAGGAATCGGTTGTTTTGAGTCTCGTGAGTTATCCGGAATCTTCTCGTGATCACCTTCTCACTCATCGGCAAATATCGCGTAGAACCCGTTCTTTGTCTTGTCGTATGTCGAATCATCGCTGTTCTCATGAAGACCAGAAGCTGAACACTGCCGAACGGCCTAACAGGAGCGACGTCACTCCAGCGAGAACTCACCAACTGCCACGAGCCGCAAGTCTAATTCTCGGTTCCCTGTGTGAGCTATAATTTTTTCGTAGATTGAACTCTACTGATCGGTCTGACTTTCGTGCAGACTTCGTACACGATTTGCGGAATGAACTGCTAGAGCCAGACACGGTCCGTGGGACACCGTTGGACATGTCGCAATACAAGCGTTTATTCGGTACCAGCCGGATCCCAACTCAGGTACGTTGTGTTGTGCTTTTTGCATTTTGTGACGATTTCTTATTCTCTTCTTCCACATTCTCATCCTAAAGCAAGGATGTCAAATAAATGTCTCCGAGGATAGTAAACACATTGTAGTATTACGCCGAGGTCAAATGTGTAAGCTTCGTTCTCCTTGGACCAGTATTCCCAAGTCACAAGACTTACTTTCGCTGTCATTACAGACTGGTTCGACTGCCTTGACGCTCAGAACAGGCCACTGCTGAACGACAGAGAGATAGTCAAGAATCTGGAGGCGATCGTTGAGGATGCAGACCAGACTCCGGCTTCAGAGGTGGCACAAAATGCAATCGGGTTGCTCACAACGGAAAACCGAAAGATATGGTCTGATTTACGAAAGAAAATCCTGAAGTCGAACAAGAACAACTCGGAGTGTCTGGCCGTCGTCGACTCGGCACTGTTTATTGTGTGTCTGGATGATTGCAAGGCGAAAGACTTGTCCGAGCTTTGCGAAAACTTTTTGTGTGGAACCTACGACTTGCAACACGGTGTACAAGTCGGAACTTGTACCAATCGATGGTACGACAAGGTAAGCCGGACAGTTCTTCTTTGCATCGATATTTGGGATTGACCATCATGCCTATAGTTGCAAATCATCGTTGACGCTGAGGGCGAAGCTGGAATCAACTTTGAACACACCGGTGTTGATGGCCACACTGTCTTGCGGCAAGTACCGAGCGATAGGTAGATATGACGTTTGGTCTGATCCTCGTTTGATACAGATACGCCGCAGACGTATATACCGAATTGGTTCTGCTTTTCGCCAAGGTAAGCATGGTTCAGAATAAGGCATCTCTCCCAATCTTATTCTATTCCGAAAATGCAGAGTATCAACCCCTCGACGCCTTCGTTCTTCAAAGCGAAGCTTTCACCGTATTCGAAAGCATACAAAGCGAAGCCGGGGGAGGAAGTACCAGAAGTGCAGGAGGAATGGGAAACCATGCCTCGAAAGCTGCAGTGGAAGCTCACACCCGAGATTCGAGCTGGAGTTCGTTTTGCGGAAACACGAATTTCGGACTTGATCTGTCAAAACGACAGTCAAGCCTTGGAGTTCAAGGGTTACGGGAAAAACTTTATTACTCGCCATGGGTTCTCGCCCGATGCATTCGTGCAAATGGCATTCCAGGCTGCGTATTACGGACTGTACGGTAAGTGTAGTTGACAACCCTCTCTGATTCATCCTAGATCTAAGGCTTCCTTACAGGACGGGTTGAGAGCACTTACGAACCGGCCATGACAAAAGCATTCAAGCATGGCCGTACGGAAGCCATCCGTACCGTCCAGCCAGAAAGCGTTCATTTTGTCAGAGTGAGTGTTTTCTCGCATTCGACAAGTTGCAATAGACTGACGACGCCTGTTCATTCTAGACATTCTGCGACGAAGGCTCATCTATCCAAGACAAGATCCAGGCTTTGAAGAATGCTTGCAAGCGTCACACGGTCCTCACAAAGGAATGCAGTCAGGGTCTCGGTCCAGATCGGTTCGTACTTGGGCAGTCGTACCAAAAGGACTCCACCTGATAGGCCAAGTTCACAGACACATGTACGCCATGTATTGTCTAGCGCAACGAGAAATCGAGAAGACACAGGGCAACCGCAAGAATTTGCCCGACATCTTCACTGATCCCGGTTACAGTACCCTCTCGACCTCTGTCTTGTCCACCTCGAACTGTGGTAACCCGGCTTTGCGAGTGAGTACTGTGCACCAGACCGCAATTGCAAACCATATTGACGCTTCCGCGATATCAGCTCTTTGGATTCGGTCCTGTTACGCCTGATGGCCAGGGCATTGGCTACATCATCAAGGACGAGGGAATCTCCGTCTGCGCTTCATCCAAGCATCTTCAAACCCGAAGATTCCTGGACAACCTGCAATCCTACCTGTACGAGATACAGAAAATGTTGATCCTGACTTGGAAGCAGGCGAACGACCGTAGCAGCTCTTTCGTGGATCACTCGGGCACGGTGAGGGATGCGAGGACAGGCAAAGCGATTGAGATAGTATTGAGGGACGACGGAGAAGATGCAGAAGATCAGCTGGGTAAGGTTTCCGAGCTTCCTTGCCAGAGATTGCACCGTCATTTACACCTGTTTTTCTCCAGTCTCCGGATTCGGTTTCTACGATGCTGGGGTGGATATGATCAAGGCTCAGCGAACGAGAAAGCATGTCGTTGGTATGTTAAGGCTCTGTCTGTGATCAACCCGGTGCGCGGCACTGATGTCGATATCATCTTCCTGTCACAGGCAAAACATTGATAACATCAGCATTATAATTCGAGCAAGGATGGGGTTGATAGCAATGTACTGGTTGAGTTGATAGTGGATATAACCCATGTAATGGATCTCAAGGAATGGGGTACCGTTGTATTTCGTGTGGCAAAAACTCTGATCGGTCATCTTGGTTATTCTGATCAAACCACCAGGCAGTGTTTAGAGAAGTGCCCAGTAGGATTTGACGGTGCGGGCTCGTTGGGAAAGCGATGCTGCTCATTGCATTTCAAGGTTGCGCTCGCAGTGGTGGATGTCTATCGGTTATACATAAGGGACAACCTTTCCACATGGAGAACGTTGCATGATCGCCTTCCGGAAGCCCAAGCAGAGGGATGTATGTGCCCTCTCGTATGGGGAGGGAGATGTTTATCTGATGGCGGTTTCAGGTTTGGAGATATCAGCATTCTCGCCTTCTCCTGCTCGGAGGCCCAGGGTAGTTGAAACAGCTGATGAAACTTCAAAGGTACAGGAGAGTGATTACTACCGGTGCTGCGGGATTCTTTGTTAGCGCGAGAAAACTACCGAGAATTCAATAGGGACTGGTGATCGATATGCGCCCGCTACTCCCACATGACATGCATGAGTGGCTACATGATACATGAATAGATTCCAAGACTGCTGTGCGCTGTGGGGAGACCTGACACCAATCAATATCGGCCCGCGATCTATACCCTCATACAATCGAATCACCAGGCAGTGCACCGGGGCACTGCTCGAGCATGAGCAGTATTCCTCCGCCCTCGATCACGACTAGAACAGATTCCGCATGTTCCACATCTTTTGAATTCGATGAAGTCGTGTCGTCCGGCGACAAACAGGACTTGGGGGGAAACAGGATTTCTTCATGGGACAGCCAAGTAGATGCGACATCTCCCACGTCTTCCGTCCGTAAAGAGGCACGCCGACTGAACAAGAAAACGGAGATATCAAAACGCAAGCGAAACAGATATTCGTTCGACCTTGGTATCGATAAAAACGGGCTCAGCAGCCCTCTACTACCAGCCATAACCGAGTCTACGAGCCGGGAATCATCTCGTCCCCCTTCGAGGTGTATCCCTGGAAATTCTCAACGATACGAGATGTCTTCGGAAGGAATCGAGCGGGATGCTACGGAAAGCGCCAATTCAACACAGCCCGAAGCCCATGAAGCTGGATCAGAATCAACCAATTTGGCTGATAGCGTCTGGATACCAGCGAATACCAATCCTGGGATTGTCATACAACACCCCTTGCCGATAGGAAGCGGGTGTTCGACAAATGACCCGTCAATAGCCTACGCGACGGACACCAGGAATTTGTTACCATTATCATATTCCGGTACCTCTAGCGCTGGGACATCGCCTCCAATATCTCGGTATGAGTCTCCCGCTGTAGGATACTCTTCCAACGCCTCGTATCACGATAGCCTTGGTGACAGCGGAATTTTGGACAACGAATCAGATGGACTGCGCAGCCAAGGAAGGGGGGCTGTAGGAATCGGTGGGGCAACGGATACAACAGGTAGTGAGTTTGATACGGACGACGACACGCATCCCTCGAGACCATTATCAGCCCGAATGCTCTGGTCCCGCAATACTGCCTCCGGACACCTTCCACCAAATCGAACCTCTATCAGCCAATGGCCGTGGGGAACGAGGCGCACGACGGTCGAGCTGCTTCGTGAGGGCCAACCAGATGAACAAAAATACGGTCACTCGCGAATCCCGAGCAATGAATATAGTCCGCTCAAAAGGGAGGAATCCGAAACATCGCTGGCGGGACGACATGATTCGGTAACGACGATCAATAGTTTGACCCCTTCAACATCGTCTTATGGGAACCATGCAGTCGGAACCGGACGCCATGCAGCGGCACATGCACATTATAACGATTATCAGTCTTTGCCACACGTCGCAGATGGTTTGTCACTACCCAAGTCACAATCCGACCCTCCAGCAATAGCATTTTCGTCGGAACTGGGGAAGCATCGCCGCGGTCTAAAGCAGTTCCTGGGTTGGATGAAGCGCAGAATAGGAATAGGCGCATCTGGAGTAGTTGAGCTGGCCAACGAAGCGAGCCAGCGTGTTGTGACAGGGACGACTGGAGGCAAAGTACGGCTGCCTTCTGGGTCCATGGGATCGCGGCGACGTAACAAGAGGCGACCAAGCGTCAAAGGCAGACCAGACGAAACTTTGTGGCTACTCAAGCTACTACGGCTAGTGCCAACTCAACCGTTGACAATCGTGAGTTGTGAACCGCGGAGCTTGGCTGTGTACGACGACTAACCCGTGATGATTTGCTGTCAAGCTCCTGGCTCTGATAGCCTTCGGCGCATTCGCTGTATCATTGACGATGTCGCTGAAATACCTTTTGAATCCGGACAAGGCACCTCTGCCATGGCGCGAATACTGTCAGTCGCCACATCCGGGCTACTTCGCGTTGCAGTACCCGCCAAAGTATCAGTATACCCCAGAGGACCATCAGATACGACTTTCAATGGAACAAAATCTGTTGACCATGCCCGGAGCTTCTGCCGATCTACTTCGGTCCATCAATTATACACACCCGGCTTGGCCTTTCCGTGATCAAAAAGGCATGCCATACTCTGCAGAATCCCCCGAGGTGGATTCCTTAAAACCCGTCGGTGTCTTCATGGGAGTGTTCACCATGGACGAAGGACGAGACAGACGTATGATGATCAGACAGACATATGGGCTTCATCCCAAGAGTAGGGTACCAGGGACAGAAGGAGTCCGTATCAAGTTCGTTATGGGTCAACCAAGAGCCAGATATGAGAGGTCTATCCAGTTGGAAACGGAAAGTGAGTAATGATTCGACCCATTCCGTCGGTCTCGTCATTAAATCATCTATCCCAGCTTTTGATGATATCATTCTGCTCGACATTCCCGAAAACATGAACTCTGGGAAAACACATGCTTTCTTCTCGTGGGCTGCTGATCATGCAACTGTGCCGGATTGGGACTACCTCTCACCGGAACCCGAACCAGAGGTCCCTGACACGGAAGACGTCCAGACTGGCGGCTTACAAGACTTGCGGCCCGGCCGATTACAGCGCAGAAGCCGTGGCAACTCGTTTGGTCAAAACGTTCTCGCCAAGCAAGAGCGCGGTCATCCTGGTAATCCGCTTGCAGAGGGCCAACAAATGGTGGATGAGGGCAACCTTCTCGATGGAGATACCCGCAATCCTCGAGATAATCCGTGGATATCACCAATATATCGAGGCGAAAAGCGACCGGATTATATCGTCAAAGCCGACGAGGATTCATTCATCGTCCTGGGCGAACTGGAAAGGCGTTTGAGGGTATCGCCACGTCGGTTGGCATATTGGGGCTGTGAGTAACGTCTGCGCGGACCCGGTAAGGAAACGGCATATACTCATACGCGCCCGTTTTCCTGATCAGATCTTGTCAAAGACCTCTTCATGGCTGGGGAATGCTACGCATTGTCTTATGATTTGGCGTACTTTGTCGGTAAAGCCGAAACTTTTAAAAGCATGACACGTGGCGCAGAAGACAAATTGGTCGCCAGATGGCTTCGTATGCATCCACTTCGAGAAGAGATCTCGTGGGTAAGCGAAAGGTGCTGGATTTATGATCACCCCAAAGCCGGTACCGTGTGAGTAGGAATCGTCGCGAAACGAGATGCGAATCACTTGGCTTACGGAATGTTCTATAATTCTGTTTTCAACGAATAGCTATTCCCATGGATATCTGTTTCCGTCAACGGTGGACATCATCCGTCACGAAAATGTCAGCGATTTACCCCTACGAGAGTTAGCGTTACGAGGTGGCAAGGCATGGGCCACAGCATACTCGACCGTCTCGAAATTCGGCGCTCGATATACCCCTCCAATCGAAGATATGACCGTCGCGCAGGAAGTCGAGGCTCTAGTTGAAGGTAGCGAAATGTCGTTACTCATCCGGCAGTCGAATACATCAGACCGAGACAGATCCAAAAGGTCGGGGCTTTTAGACCCGCAACTGATCCAGCATGTTTACGATCGACGTCCGACGCGCTTGCAACGATTCCTCAATGATCCTGTCGAACGTGGCGGTACAGCGATCGTACACTATATCAAGCGTCAAGAATGGTTCATGGAAACCGCACTGGCGCTTCTCGGCCCCGAGCCGGCTGGCGACAGGCTTTCAGGCACCCTGGAACCCCGCGTCGGATATTGCAACGAGAAAGACGAGATGTAGAATCCCTCGCATATAGGGGGTATTCTGAAGCGATCAAGCACGCACATGGTGAGGCGATGGTTTGACCCAAAAATAAACAACCATCTACAACTAACATAAACGCGCCGTCCTACGGCAGGCAAGCAATATCATGACTTAACGACCCATAATGACTTTATGCATATCAGTGCGCTAATGGGCAGATTACGTTGCAAGCAAGATTCTTCATTCCAATGCCGCCGCCAGATAGATTGCGGCAGGTCCATGCTGATTATAGTCTGTTTTCGATATGGAATGGCCGTTGAGGATAGCCTTAATATCGGATAGAATGAGCAATTCAGGATGAGACCGACGTTCGCAGTCGAGAAACGGCTTACTTTTGCGGCTATTGAAGCACCGAGAAAAGGTGCGACGTTTGTGCTTGCGTTCTTGAACTCTGGGTAATAATCACTGCGAACGGAAAGAGTCAAACGGAAAAGAGTTAGAGAGCCGTGAAAGCTGGAATGTGACAAGGCTGCTTACGGCATTTTCAATATTCGACAATGATTTGGCTGTTCGTCAGTTTCGCGATCCGGATTGGACAGCAGAAACTTGTTGAGATGTGACGTTATGGCGTATGATAGCGCTGTATGTTCCACGTCAGTATCGGGGCACGAGTCATGCACAGACGACAGTCACTCACAAGGAATCCTGGCGAGATCACCAGTAAAGACAATGTTGTCCCAAACAACCTGCCTGTAGTTTGGTTCCAGATTTTTCATGGCCAGCGTCAGGCCCTCTTGAACGGTACGCGCCGATCCATAGTCGAGTCCGTCGAGTGCGCGATACAAAGGCTCACAAGCCCGATGTCTCACAGGGCCAACTTTGACCTCGAGATCCAGAGAGGGGATGCGATACGTATGCACATCGGCAGCCTTTTCCGCTGCAGCTTGAGCAGCTCTTTCGTTTGCTACCTTTTCGGCCGCGGCTTGAGCTGCGGCGTTTGCTGCTGCTCCTTTTTTGTTCTTGCTTTCCTTTAGCTGTTGTATCGTCTTGGTATCTCCGCTAGCGAGACTTTGGTGAACGCAGAAACGTCGGTCGGCATGAGCTGCACGTTGTCAAGTTTTCCAGCTGGTGACCCACATTTTCGCGACATTCAAGACACCTTCTTCTTCCTGCTCACCATCCTCCCCAATCACAATAGCCTTGTTCCCGCTCGCCAAAGGAATGACAATATTTCCCCTATCTTCATCGTCCAGAATCACCTCTGCCAGCTCTCGGAACACAGATTCCGCTGTAATAGTAGCAGCCATCTCGTCCACGCTTGTCCTGATTGTTTCTTGAACGTTGTCTTCTTTCGATAATAGGTCGCATAGATGTCGCACGCAATCTTCCCTTCCCACGTCGACGCATCCCGCAACATCTGTCCTGACCGTACTCTCAATGACCACCGCGATTTCGGTCGAATACGTTCCAACATGAACCACCATGCCCGTCACAGCGCCGACTCCGAAAAGCGAGGCTGATGGCCAGGGGAGTACCGCAAATGTGGGGCAGTTGAGGGATTCGAACGCGAGTTGAGTGTATTTCGCTAGCACCGCATTCGAGTTTACGAATGACCGTGTTGGCGGCGGGACAAGGATGAGTGATGTGACGTTTTCGCGAGGAGGTTGACCAAATTGATACAAAAAGAGATACTGCCTGTATGTATGCAAAGGATACTGTCAGATACGCTCGGCGTGGTCGTTCGGTAAAACATACAGAATGGCTTCTCGTCCTCTCCAGTCTATCGTTTCGGCATGTTTCCCCTTTTGGTTCGCAGCGGGATCCTCGAATGGCCAATGCACGCTGATCGAGCTTTCATCTTTGGAGAGAGCATCTTCAAGAAAGTGTCCAATGAGATAATCCGAGAGTGGTCTCTGATCGCCTTCACCATCGACTACTGCTTCACCTGATCCGGCCGTTTCTTCTCCATGGTTCGATTTGTCGACGTTTGTTCGTAAACCGTATCTGGCTTTCAAGGTCTGAGTTATGCAGGAATCAATTTGTAGTTAGGTCTATAATGAGGTTGAACACTGTTTCCTGTGCGTACCACTGTCGGTGCGGGTACTCCTGAAGAATTAGGTGCTGTTCTGATGTCCCTTCCACCAAGGATGTAACGGCCGTCTACGACGACCATTGATGGAATCGACATGTTGGCGTGATGGGACTGAAAGCGCTTGGGTTTAGCTCGGTGTCCTGCACACGGTCGACTGGAGGACTGATATAGATCCAGAAGACTTTACGAGCGAAGTAGCGAAGTATGGGTAATCTTCAGAAGTGTACGAGTGATGATTGATCGAGTTGATTGTTATGGTTGTCCATGTCACCCAACTCTGGACAGCTGGACAGGTACTTTCGGCTCATTACAGCTAGCTTTACAGCTTGTACATAGATTGTACCTCGACGCATAAGCTGATAGTAAGCTCATCTGCAGAAAATCATCTGCAGATGTGTCCAGTGCCCTTTCACTCGACCGCTAGCCTCCAGTTGACGTAGTGACAGGCTGATCAAGCCGTAGGTCCAGTCCAGCCCATGCAGACTCCCCCATTGAGCGACGATTCCGTTATCGCCCACATCCCTTGGTCCGCTCAGCCAGACGGAGAGCAGTAGCACCTGTCTCCTGCCTCGCATAGATGTCGACTTCTACCGAGGGAACTCCTCCGGGGGTGACGACCACGACGCCATTTTCTGCTCCTGAGCCCACGACGACGACTCAGGGCCATACCTCGATTGACTTGTTCCCGACCGCACCTACCGGGACGGGAAATGCAGCGACCGCAACTGCCAGTAGCTCGTCATCCGGGAGGGGGACAGCTCCGTCGCTCTACCTCATTGTAGTCAGTAGCTTGCGTTCCACTTTAACAGTGTTATTGAATATACTCGGAAATTTCTGCCTTCACAGTTCTTATCGATACTGGTTCTCCTGCTAGTGACCTCCATAGGCATAGCGATTCGTGCCGTCTACTTCCGACGTCGTTTCCGCAACAGCCTCAACCGGGCCATGGACCGGGGAGACATTCCTACAGAATGGGGAGCGACAGGGACCGCAGGATTATACGAGTATTCATGGTGGAGATCGCTCGCGATGAACCGATTCTTTGGTGCGGATCCGGACGCCGACGACCTTCATGCGTTTATGCTTGGGGACTGGGGAAATACCACTACCAGTAGAAGACGGAAGCCAAGGAAGGATTATGGGGAGCCGCCAATACTGTTCGAGGCGGATATGGTCAAGGAGGACGACCAGTATCGAGACGATGATCCCGAGATGTCATGGAGGGAGAAACAGGCAAGTCGAAAGCTCTTGTATTTCAAACCCATCGGTGGTGTGCCGTCAGTGGTGTTGACGTCTGTTCGTCTATACAGCCTCTTGCCGTCGCTATACCTCCGCAAAGCCACATATTCCAACTCATCCAGCATGACGCGGAAAACAGTGGAGCTGAATCTAGTCAACCACGCGACAGTCGCACCGCTAGCATCAGCGGTTTGCATACAAGTCCACCCATTCTCGAGTACCGCCCCGAGCTAAATACAAATAGCGCAAACGCTGCTTTGAGCGACAATAATACCCTTCAAATCCGATACCTGATACGGATGCCAGAATCCGAAGCTGCGATTCAGACCCGGAGTGAGCCCGACGAATATGGCGAGATAGTTTCCCATGGGCCGATAGAGATCGGGGTTTGGCAGCCGATTCTACATACCAGGGCGGCACATGGACGTAGTGACCGAGACTCTGAAGACGAAATCCAGAAAGACAAAGTAGCTTATATTGATGATTGGAAGCCTTAGGCTGGTTGTAATCCGAATACCAAAAGACATAATAAAAACGGGCAGGAACCTATAACGTCAACTGCAAAAGCACCAAGTCTAGCCATCTGTCAAACTTGTACCCCGCTTTTGGCAATCTTCCTGCTTCCACGAATCCTTCCTTGACATGCATTCTGATGCTGATAGCATGATCCGCCTCAATCTCCGCTATCATCGTCTTCATCCCCATGTCTCTGGCTTTCTGAATCAAAGCCTTCAGCAATGCCTTCCCTACACCCTTCCTTTGACAGCCTTGCCCAACATAGATGCTGTCTTCGACGGTGAATCGGTATCCCTCTTTGGCATGAAACGTCCCCAAACATCCCCATCCCAAGATCCGCCGCGAAGTGTCTTGCGATTCTCTTACGACAATCACCGGGTATCCTTCTTTTTGAGTTCCCCGAAACCATTCCATCCGGCGTTCTAGGGTATGCGGTTGGTAGTCCCACTGTGCAGTGGTATTGAGGATCGCATGGTTGTAGATTTCGAGGATCTCGGGCATGTCGTCCTCTGTAGCGGCTTCCAGTTTGAGGATGCTGGATTCCACGGCAAGCGGTAATGTCATGGTGGCCGAATTGACTGAGAGTACCCTAAGAGGACCAAGGCATAAAGGGCGTCAGTACATATGAAAACGTCAAGGCGGTGCATACGTGACCAGAAAGCTAGGTTGACCTTTATGAAGCAGCGGTATTGATTTCAGGTGCGAATGGCGAGCAGGGTGTTGCCCTTTAAGTCGTGGATGTGCCACTTCTCCCTACAATTGGCGAGTTGGCCTCGAATAGATTGATGCGGACGGCAGTACTGATGTTCGCCTGCAACTAGCGACTCCTGATCTCCGTCGGCGGAAGCCGTCGTGATCTCAAAATTAAATTCTGACATGATGACCCTGGCCTCAGTGAGTATCCGCACACGCAATGACCATGATTATGACTTGACTACCCAATCAGCTACCCAACCAAACAGATCCAGACCGTTACTTTCCGGTTGTAACCCCACTCTCGATTATCATCCTCGGCGCGCTTACTGCTTCGCCTTGTCATTGGCAGGTAGGAGGGTTTAGCTGAGCTGCTGGAACCTTTCAAGTTTCCCTGTCGTTCCAGATATCTTCTGGCTGGACATCGATTCTGTGCTACATGCATTACAGAGACGCAAGCTTGTCGAGTGTCTCATCGCTCTGCCGTAAAGAGTCATAATATCATATTCAGGAGTCGTATTCGATTACTACACGCAAGTCGTGGTTGGTTATCTGCATCTCGAGTTCTCGATAGCCTTGTAAGGTGACTGCCTAGCAGCCGAGTCGTATCATAACGTAGAATCTGAATCGCCCTACTCCAGCGTTTGGAACAGGCAGACTCCTCACATCCCGTTAAGAGGTAAGACGGGATAAACAATCCTATGATTCGCCTATTGTGCGTCTAAAGAAGCAAGTCTGGTAAACGTCTGTCGCAATAACTCATGCGCTGCCGCGGCGTTGATCTTACCGGATCGCCCATCTGCCAATCCTTCCATGACACTGCCTCCATCCGTCAAGTCCAATATCCTTCGCGCCAACGTCGCAATCTCACTAGCTCCGCTCTCCCCTGTAGAGCCGGCGTCCTCGTCGTCGGAAATCGACCCTCGCCTGGGGCTTCCGTCTTGCGAACCAGGTGCAGCTGCCGCGAGTTGTTTTATCAAAGACAGCAGTATAGGTGACGAGCGGATGTTGTTGGTCAAAGTCTCGTCTTCGGCCTCTAGTAGTTGCACAATCGTCTAGAAGGGATAAGCGCATCAGTATGAAATGCGATACAGAATACGGCAACAAACTGACCCAAACAGCAATATGCTGGAAAGTCTGATCAGCGCTGCCTAGGAACCGGACAAGGTAGGTGTGAAGACCGCCGTCGGGTTGATCCCAAACAGCGTTGAAAGGAGCATAATCCTCTGCGGCTAAGGTTGGTCACAAGACGTTAAAAAGATAGCCCTCTAATTGAGCAGATTCCACTTGCCTTTTGACGAAAGATTTCCTAAGGCAGCGGCACTGTTGCCCTGTACCTCAACGCTTGGCGAATTGGTCAAGGGAATGAGAACTTCGCAGATACCCATTTCCAGCAACTGTGGCTTCAAGTCATCTGCAGGGAATGATGATCGACATAAGCCGATATTCCTAGACCCTCGATATCCATTCACTCACCACTGAGAGCCAGGACAGCTACACAAGCTGTCATCTCGCTCTGGACAACCAGAGGTGCCGTCAATACCAACTGCTTGATCCGCTCGACCGCGCCAGCCTCCACAATTGCCGTCTTGTTTCGTTCGCTACTGGCAGCCAGGTTTCGTAACGTACTGATGGCGTGGCACTGAACCTCTTCATTCTCGTCAAAGGATAGCAGTTCAATCAGAGGTTGCAGGAAACCGGAATCGATTATCGGAGATTCGTTGGCAGGGTGGATCGAGACATTTCGAACGCATGCAGCGGCGGATAGGATCAGGGGAAGATAAGAAGAGTGGAGCAGACGGAGGAGTGGCGTCAAGCCGTCGGCCTTGACGATTTCCAGTTGATATTTTTCTGCAGAGGTGAAAATTTAGGGAAAGGGCCAATGACTGGTGAACTATGAAGGAAGCTTACCATCGCTTGCGAGATTTCTCAACGCCAGTGCTGCTTGGCATTGGACCTTGAGACTACGGCTCTCCATCAAAGCTACCAGAGACTGCACAAGCTTGGGTTCCGTTTGCGCCAGCTTTTTCCGGTTTGCAGCTATATGTCACATACGGTTTAGTAAGCATGCCTGGCCATACCGATTCAGATCCGCCTGACTTACCATCAACTGCGATATTCGACAGCGCTGTTGTGCAGTAATACTGGACGTCGGTATCAGGAGAATTAAGGAGACTGACGAGGACTGGGATGGCACCAGCATGTACGAGCTGATGTCGATTCTCGTCTATCAGGAAGGTAACAGTTGGTCAGCAGCTCATGGGGGCAATCTTTCAGTCGACCACCACATACCGGAATGAGTCATGTTCAACAAAGCGCCTGTGGCGTTCCTCTGTACCCGCATATCCTTTGATTTTGCAAGTCTCGTCAGAGGCACTAATGCGCCAGATTTCGCAATCTTTGTTTTGTTTTCGTCTGAGGCGGAAAGTCGTTGTCAGCATGCCAGGGGAGACTCTGCTTGCCGTTCTCACGTACCATGAGTCGCCAAGTTCGTGATGCATCCGACAGCGTTGCATTGCACCTCGACATTCGGACTCAGCATCTGTCTGATTAACGGTTCCAATCCGCCTAATCTGACAATCAGTAACTTGTTCTCGGCTAATTGCAAAACTGTGTATTCAGCTACCCGGGTGACAAACAGATGGGACCAAAAGTTGGCTCACGATTGACTGCCAGATTTCCGAGCGCCGCACTGGCCGCTCTCTGGACTTCCGTGTCGTGACTGCCCAACAGAAACAGAATCGGGTCCAACGTGTCTCTGCCTACTTCCCGCACCTCCTTTTCTGTTATCTCGGCAAACGCCAAAGCGGCCGATCGTTGTAGGTCGACATTATCACTGAATGACAGCGTCGTAAGAGATGCCAAGGGAGCTCCCGTGAAGAAGTTGGTAGTCTGTCGGTCTGCGAAACTACGGCTTGAATCGAGTTACAAAGGGTCGAGGAATCCGGCAACTTACTCTCTAAATGGTGTAGCAGTTCGGAAACTGCCTCTCTTTCACTCTCCAGTAGCAATGGCTCGTACACATGCTTCCGCTTGGGACCGCCTACACCAGAAAGAAAAGACGCACTTGTGTCAGCCATGTTCATCCTTCCGTTGCTGTCGTTCGTCCCTCTCCTGTCAAATCATGTGGGAGCTTCCCGACATGATACCCAGCTTGAACTGCAGTCCCAGTACTCCCAAAACCTGATCTCTGGCGTTCTCCTTTTCAATTGATAATGTCTAGTACGCGTCCACAGGATATACCGGTGTCCGCTTCGTCGAGATTCCTTCACCTGAAATGCCCCTCTTCGCATCATACCATGTCACCTCCACCATGAACACTTACAGCCGCAGCAACTCGACAGGTTCCCCATACTTCAATGCCGCTGTTGATACGGAGAATCACTGGTTGACGGCGTTGATCGCGTATTACAGGTTTATCGCGTGTGCAGCTTCTCCTTGGATTGTTGGTGTTGGTCAGGAAGGGCGTTGGATATCCGTAACCTATCGCTCCTTTGTCGACTGAGAAAGTGGCGACCGGTTCAGGGTGATATGATAGTTGCACTGATTTGATTGATTTCGGGGCTCGTGAAGCTGCCAGTCGGCGAGCGCCTGAGTCGAGGCTTGAGGCTTGCCCGCGCGTTCGGAGGCGTGTACTACTACAAGCTTGTGTACAGCCACTTCGATGACGTTGATTAACCAGCGCAGGTAGCTAACCAGGTCGTGTCCGATTTTCGTGCAACTTTGAGTTTCAAGTACGCTGTCTCGCTGAAGCTCGTTGCGCCGACTGTAAGAGTCTGTTTGGAACCCGTCTGCGTGGAAATAGCTCAATGTTGACCTCCAGTTAGGTGTGATCACAGCGAGGCCGTCACCGAACCTAAGCGCATTCAGTGTGACCCTGAAGCCCGAAGCGCAGCAACCCAGCGGTGCGCTTGGGCTCTACAACGGCGGAGGATTGGTCGTCATCTCCGTTTCCATCAGTCTCACGATTGGCTTGTTGAGGCCAACCAGAGTATCTGGATTCTGTTTATCCTTTTTCTTCAATGCATATCGAAACTAAATTCTTGATTACATTACATCCACATCCGTGTCTACAGCTTTGCATCTCGTACTTCTTTCTTCACGTTTCCAGACTCATTCCATTTGGGATAGGGAAGCCGCGGCAGGTCGTCGAATTTGGGCTCTTGCTTCTGCATCGCGGCCTTCATGGCCTTTGGAGTATCCTGCAAGAGGGCGCATGTCAGTAGGTGACTCCGGTCCTCAAGAGTGCAAGTATGCGTACCTCAGACTGCAGCATCGACCTGTCAAGCAGACAGATACGCAGATACGGAAAACATAAGCTATATGCCTCGTATTTTTGCCACAGCGAAGCGTTGCAGTGAGGCGCGCTTACATGTTCCATGCCGCAGTATAATCGAGCCCCTCTTGCACCGAGTGATCTCTCGCGTCTATGAATCGCCAATGTATGAAGTCAACGAACGGACAGTCTACGAGACGCACACGCGACTTACGTATCATAAGTCTCTTTGTCGAAGTCACCGCCACCGGACTCTTGCTCGCCATAACTCTAGCAACAGAAATCGCTTCCGCAATCACCCCCTTCCTCCCACCAGAGACGACCCGACTTGTGAATCCCATTGCGGTAGCTTCAGCCGGGGAGAATCGACGGCCCGTCATCGCGAGTTCCCTTGCAAGTGATGAGGAGCCGGTAATCTTTGGGAAACGTTGAAGAGTACCTATGTCTGCTGCCAAGCCTACATTGACTTCCTGAACGTAGGTATCTTGAGTAATTGGCGTCGTCATAGAGTAGCGTAACGACTTACAAGGATCCCCATACTCGCTTGGTCGCTCACGAGTCGGACATCGCAAGCAGATGCAATGTCGATTCCCAAGCCGAGACATAATCCAGAGATTGCAGCAATGACGGGTTGCGTTGCCTCTTCTATCGCCGAGATAGATGATTGAAAGTCCTGAGAATGAGGGAGACGGCATGATGAGGCTCAGGTTGGACTTCGCCAAGCGAGGAAGAACCTCACCTTGATATGCTCGCGGAGGATCATCGCTTTGTGAGCGGGGTTCTGTTTCGCTGTGAGGGTGTCACCTTCACTAGCGACTGATGGCGGATCCGACGGCACACCACAAACACAAGGACGACATGTCTCTCAGCAGAAATCATTGTCGATATGCGCTGGACCGTTCACGCACCATCCAGTCCAGCAGTCCATATCTTTTCCGATTCACTCGCGAGGACTACAACTCGTACCGATGGGTCGAACCGCAAGTCATGAAAGATCTTGCCCATTTCTCTCCACATCCTAGGTACCGGCAAGGTTTACGAATATCAGCACTGGCTAATTGGTGGCGGACCGCGCGACTCACGGTTCATGGAAAGCGTTGACGGGAGATCTAGAAATAGGTTATCAGCAACCGCCGAAGATTCCGCTCGAGCAATGGACGGACGTACCTGTCAAAGGACACCAACAAGACCCCAGGGGCGACATCATATGACTTGTGGAACTGACCAGAGTGCTTCGAATTGGTAGGGTATGCCATCTGGCCAGACATTTCGCGTTCTGTGATCTGTTTGGCGAGTTCCTGTTGTGGATCGCGATATGGAATCGGAACGGTTGCGAGTCGAGGAACGGAGGTAGCTATGAACATGAGCGGTATAACATTAGCGTGTGTTCTTGTGGAAGAGTGGAAAGTTGATGAACGAACCGATCAACGTCTCCATCCCGCCTCCCGGCTACGGCACAGTAAGCGTGATTCGTCATCTCCCGATACCCCGCATTGCCCGCATTGCGCTCAGATCAGAGTTGGCAGCTTCCGCAGACGTTAGCGCACATACTCGCGACGCAGCTGATAAGATACTCGTCTGACACAGTCGTAGATGACTCAGGATGGCGACACTCGCCTTGATGCAAACTTGTCCTGCCATATCCGCTCCTCTTTCACCTCTGGGCGTCCTCGACACCCTTAGCGACACCTAATACCCTCGTGAAATGACCATCCCCGTGCTCGACTCGACGTCGGTCTACGAGGCTCTCACGTCAGCGCCCACTCCGTCTGACATACTGTACCGATTGAAAGACGTCAAGAATGCATTGATCGGCAATCCTCTGAGAAAGGCTGAGATTGTGAGATCACACGAGCTCCTAGGATTGTGAGTGAGGTCGTGCTCCCACAAAACCGAGCTGTTTCACTGACAAGCTGCTCTCGGACATCTAGATTGACACAATACGTGCATATCGAGCAGAATGAAAGGTTGGATCTTATTCGTTTAGAAATCCTGAACGAAGCGGCTGTGATACTTGGCTCCATTGCTATTTGTACGTCTCGCCACCATCCGTTCCCTACTCTGTGCGTATGCTAACATCCCTTTGACGAAACAGCTTCTGGCGATAGTGTGCTCGAAAGTCTCCTTTACGTCCACCTCCATTCCGCACTGCTCAACACGTTATCAATACTCTCGGCCAGCTCCTTGGACGACCCGGTACTGCGATCCTTTATCCTAACGAAAGCCCTTCCTTCCTTGGTCAGAGCTCTTCGGAATCACCTCATCACCATTGCAGATTACCTCTGGGGATGGGGCAGTCATCCAGAGCCGGGAACGCAGATCGTTCTAGATTCGTCTTTTCAGACGGAAGAAGATGCGCCCCTGGATGTGGAGATGTCGACAGAGGAAGAGCACCAGGATAGGAATGTGGAAAATCGAACGAGGGCTAATGCCCGTTCGGCGCTCTTGAGTGTCTACAAGGTACGCATCATTGTTTTCTCTATATTTGTCCAGTGCAGCCGGCCGCTAAGATCACTACGTAGACGAAATCTGTAAACGCTCTTCTCTCTCTCCTGACGGATCCACAAATCTCGAAACAGTCGCAGATAGTGCTTCCCCTTCTACAGATGTTGGCGCAGACAGCCATACTACCCCATCAGCGATTCGCCCTCTACGAATGGAACCGCAATCCGTCACCTTCTGGAACGCCATTAACAGCTGGCGATACCTCAGCACGGCCTCCTATCCGATCGCGAAGCACTGTCCGATTTTCGCCTCTCTCTGCGACGGAAAAAACGACAATGACGAGTCCGTTGATCGACGTGCTGTGTTCTGTCGTCTTGGGCAACGGACCTCTTGGATCGAAAGCAAACTCGAATTTCAAGCTGAAGCAAGCAGGTCTGGATTTGTTGACGGTCCTCGTCAAGGACAGAACTGCAGCTCTTGAGGCCATATCGATCTTGCACGAACACGAAGGGGCCAGTGGACGTGTCAGAACAGGAACGACCGGGGTCGTGGACACCGATAGTAATCAGTTGAGGATTATGAAGGAACTTTTGGATTCCCGTGTTCCCGGTATTGGTATAAGTGCAGCAGCGTGGTCAGTCGTCCTCCGCAAATGGCGCATCCTGTGTCTGAGCAAAACCTAACGAACCCTTTCTACCTGTCAGCCTGGTCAGCTTTCTCGTCATCACGAGCCCCCATGCAGGCTCGCAGAGAGTAGCAGACCCTGAACCATGGCGCTCACATACATCAATGTCATCAATCTCTGGTCTGTCATTGCTGAATCACCTATCCCAATTCATGGAATCGGCTCAGTCACCCGATGAACGGATCAAGGCGTGTTACTTGACAGCCAGGCTCGTGCAGGATGATATCGATCTTCAAAGAAAAGCATCAGAAACAAACATCATCGCCCGATGCGTGGAAATCATCAAACTTGGTGATCGGGAACAACAGTTGCAAGATTCGAAAGATCAGCCGGCAGCCAATTCGCAATCAGTCCAGCTCGGCCCCGTTGTTGCAAGGCGGATGGTAGAGGCTGGCTTGACCGCCGTCGGGACGCTGTGTACTTTTCTTGAACCCGCCAAGCAGAAAGCGATATCTCTCGGCATCCTTCCGCTTATGAATCACGCTTTCCAATCTTCGGCTTACTCTACACGCACAGCCGCATGTCAGGTGGCTCGAGTCTTGTCCCGCTCTATCGCTATCCTGCGGACTACTCTGGTCGATAGCGGTGTAGCGAAGAACGTAGTCCAACTGCTTCGGACAGAGGAGCAGTTCTACGCTGCGAACGGAGGTTACGAGAAGGAGCCGAAGCGAAAGTCGCCAGCAAGTAACGCCGTCTTGTCTGCAGCTACAGCGACCATCTGCAACCTTATTTGCGAATTTTCACCAATGCAGGCAGTAAGTAAACTTGTGCCGCTTGCAAGTTCTATAGTCAGTACTGATGAATTTGTTATGACTCTAGAGCTTCATCGCAGAGGACGGCATTCAGACTCTGGCACGCCTGACGGATGCGACCGATCGCGAGGTGCGAGTCAACTCGATATGGGCTTTGCGAAACATGGTCTTCAAGAGCGACGAGGGTGTCAGGCAAAAGGTTGTTGATTCGTTAGGCTGGGATACGTTACGGCGGTAATTCAAGCGTTTGAGCTTGACTTGAGTGTGGCTCACGAATCCTTCGTTCCAGTCATCTGCAAGACCCGCAACCAGAAATAGCAGAACAAGCTCTGGCCTTTACCAGGAATCTCATCGCCGAAGCGTCAGAGGACGAGATTTCCCGTCTTTTCGAAGGCGTTGGGGAAGAAGCCCTGTTCGGCGCGATTGAGGCAGCAATGTCTGTCATCAATCGAGTCAACATGGGATCAGAAGGGGAAGGTGCGGTCGGGAGACCTGAATCCGCAGGCCATGATGCCAACTTGCAAGCAAATGATCGGCTGGAACAAGTAAGTCTCCCCCGTTCAGCAAAATGGTCTCCGGTATTGAGCGCTTCTCCGCAACATTCGCCAGGCACTCTTCGTCTTGTACAATATCGCCCTGGGAAATGAGCGACATCGCGAGGCCATTCTGACGCGTCCAAGCGTCTTGACGGGCATGAGGCATGCATTAGTCAGTTGTTCCAGGTTTCCGCCCAGCTAGTATGTCGCTAACTGCTTCTCCCGTGTTTCAGTATATCTCAGAATCGCCGCTGATCAAGATACCCGCCATCGGAGGATTTATCAACATGGTAGAAACGAATGATCGCCATCGAAGTAAGTGGATCGTTCGAGAGTGGAGTTTCGCCATTGCTAACGGCATACCGCCAACTCTCCAGAGACGAGGCAAGACATAATCAGCCGTCTGCGGCCTTACCTACTGCCAGCTCAAATACGTGCGTTGTGCTCGGATCAATCTTTCGATGTCCGTGACAAGGCAGGCAAGCTGCTTGCGATCTTGGAAGTCGGCATGGACGGGACTAACGCCGGAAGTGCGGCGGCATAGTCGCTGTTTCTTCCGGAGCCACAACGCGTTGCTAGGACTTCGAGTTCGAGTTGTGATATTCTGCTTGACCTGATGTCGTCGGTGCGTTCCAAAAATGATATACCCGCGATTCGCGACCATCCTCTTTCTGTCAAGCCATCCGCTTATTGCGAGATGATCTCAGCTACGTGACAGACTCTGTGTCATCGACATTAGTCCAATCAATCGAGATATACTTACAATGCCGAAACTTTCGGATTCGGCTGTCGCTTTTGCAAGCCAGGTACAACAAATCTCAACTTTCTCTCTCTTTGTTCGCCCCCCGTTGAACCCCTACCACCATGCTTTCTCGACCGCAATAATCCAGCTAAGCGTGAATCCGATGCGTAACCGCCGACGTCCATCCTAACATCAAGTCTGCCTTGCAATGCCGCCGATGTATAATCCATTTGAACCAGCGGTCCCGGAATTCCGTCGTTCGCAGGAGCATCGACATTCGAGTATGGGCTCATTGCAGGAAGAGACGTTGCGCTCAGCCGATGGTTGACCAGTGATAGTTCCGGCGGATTGTTGGATGATGTGCTGAGTGTAGATGCGAGATAGGCAAGAGCTGATGTAGATAGTCGAGAGGCACCTGGTTGATCAGGCGCGGATGATGCGAGGACATTGCTCTTTTCCTTGGGCGGCTCAGACTAAGCAGTAGCAAGAAGAAGCGAGCGGTATACCGTCAGATGTCATGTAATAAGATTGTACTAAAGCATCGAGCAAACTCACGGAAGAACGTTTCCAGGTGTGTCTAGGTGGTAGGTCCGGTACGCTGGTACCGACATCAAGCATGTATCCAAGCTTTCTTTTCTTCTTCTCGACCTTGATGGTCTGTGATATAGCAGATGCTCCAGGCGGCACGGCATCCTCCGAGTCGGAAATGGTCAAAGTTGATGGCTCGGATGTCGTTTGGGGCGGATTATTAGTGACAAGTGGCAACGAAGGTATCCCTGATACGGCACTGCCGTCGGAAAGGAGTGATCGACGACGATTGTCACGCTGAATAAATCGGATGAGGTCTTCAGAGAGCAAAAGCTCTCTGCGTCTAGCCTTTCTCTCTCGCCTGGAACGTCTCCGCTGCGCATCATCATCTCCCTCTGTAGCACTAGCATCCTGTTTCGTGGTACTGCCAGATGCATCTCCGTAATCCGGATATATTATCGGCAGGGATTCACTTTTGACGACTTCGAGCGCTGAAACGATATCTCCAGCTTGAGCATCTCGACGACCACAATGCTCAGCGAGAAGGCGCGCTGTTCCGTATATGTTTGCAATGTCTTCAGAGAGGAAGGACAAACGCAAAGAGACAGAGTTTCCGTAAGTCTTTGCAGATGACACGAACAAATACCGGAACTTACGATCTTCAACCTTCCTCTCCAACTCTGCAATGACTCCCGCCTGGCAGGATGTAAAGCCTTGATAGTGTATCAGGGTCGCCGTGAGATGTGTGAGGTAGAAACGAGCGAGAGAAGGTGGCATGTAGGTATCTTCGTCGACGATTGCTGGAGGATCCGGTTGCTTTGCAGACGCCGGGGCGGGCTGAGTCTGGTGATTTCGCAACGCCATTGTTGGCGGAAAAGGCGTATGAGACGGCTCACGGCGATCCAGTGACGCAGGTCAGATGATATTAGACTCGTCGATGGAGTTGTCCACCTGAATGGTGGTAACCGGGAACTGGATATGATCCTGGAACTGAGCCAACTCTGGTTGAATGGCTTCGATTGCTTTCAGTCACCAACCTCATCAAGTTGATTCATGTGTTCAACAAGCTATTCAGGTATCCTTCCTCTTCGATGTTACGCTCATCTCTTCTAGTCAGGACCGCTCAGCAGCTAGCGGGCCAAAGAAAAGTCAAGGACAGCAAAAATCGCAGAGTGTCTGCCACCCAGGACTGTCAAAATGGACCAGGTAGGTCATTTGGACGCGAATCTTACGCCAGTGTACCGCACTTACCTACATTCCTTGCCCAGAATAACGTTGACATGGACGATTTGGGTGAGCTCTGCCTCGTCAATAACTCATGCACTCGAGATAGGAGGAACTGATATCGCTGTCGATTCTATAGCGCAGGATGTGGACTACTCTATGGGCGAAGGGTTTGAGCGCCAGCGCGCAGAAGCGACTGCTCTGCTGCAAGCTCTCGATAGGAAAAAGTCTGCGAGGACAATGGCGGTGCCCACAGATGATAGACAAGTAAAAGCGAGACTGAGGGAGATGGGTGAGCCCGCTATTCTTTTCGGTGAAGGTGTAAGTTTTCTATCGAATTCCAGCAGTACTGCACAAGTTGTTGAACCTTGACATGTGTAATCCACTTTCGTAGCCAGGCGACCGACGTGACCGTCTCAAGTATGTCTTGCAGCAAATTCAATCCGTAAGAGGGGATGGGATGGATGTGGACGGGGGAGAAGACACCGACGATGACTCAGAAGACGATGAAGAGGTACGTGTACTACCGCCACATCTGCGGCACAACTGATTCAAGCCCAACTCAACCCGTAGAAAGAGGAGGAATTCTATACGCCAGGTTCTGACGACCTGCTGAAAGCTAGACGCAAAATAGCGGAATTTTCTTTAGCCAGGTATGTACATTTGGTTTTGCATACCACACAACAGCTAAAATAATGTTCGTTCACGTATCAAGAGCAAGAAGACGTATAGCCAAACAACGGGAAGAGGCCGCGGTACCTCTGAGTAAAATCGTTGAAGTGCGAAAGAAGGTGTATGGGGACCTCAAAGTGAGCATGAAGCACATTCAAATGATCCCCGCGGACCTGTGAACTGACACCCGCTGCTTGCAGACTTTTACTCAGCTCGGTTCGCAAATTGGAGACGAGCGACCGATTTCTCAAGTGCGGTACTCACCAGACAGTAAACTTCTATTGACCGGATCCTGGACCGGAAACGCTCGATTATGGGATATGCCGAATTGTTCCCTGAAATCTACCATGAGAGGTCCGTCAACTTGTCTACCTCGCCGTTCAGAACGAAGCTCTGGCTGATACGCGTTCTACACCATAGGGCATGCGGATAGGATAGGAGGTGTCGCTTGGCATCCGCAGGCCACGTTATCGCAATCGGAAGAAGCGGTCAATTTCGCAACCGGGGCAGCAGACGGCCTTGTTAAAATCTGGTCTTTGGCAAGGTTAGACTTCACGGGTGGCTTGGGACGAATGTTCGCTAACCCACTTGATCTTCACTCCAGCGAGAAATCTCTGGCAACGTTCGAAGGTCACGAAGGCAGAGTCTGTCGAATAGCTTTCCATCCCTCTGGAAACTACCTGGGCTCCGCCTCGTTTGACGGCACTTGGCGGCTTTGGGATGTGGAAAAGAAGAAGGAAATATTGGTGCAAGAAGGTCATTCGAAAGAAGTGTTTGCTCTGGCATTCCAAGATGACGGCTCTTTGGCGGCTTCAGGGTCAGTAATCCGATCTACAATTTTTCGCCACATGGCTGACTTTCTTGTCTGTTTAGGGGGTTCGACGCTATTGCAAGGGTGTGGGACGTTCGCACTGGCCGGACAGCCATGGTCTTGGATGGGCATATTCGCGAAATCCTGTCGCTGGATTTCGCACCCAATGGGTAAGCAAAGCCTCACATGCCGCGCAGCGGTGCCCGACTCACTTCAACATTCGCCAATTCCGTTAATAGATACCAGGTGGCTGCGGGTTCAGGGGACGATTCCATCCGTATATGGGACCTTCGCGCGTTACGAGTTTCATACAGCATTCCGGCACATAAATCTTCGGTGTCCGATGTTCGTTGGTTCCGCTCACAGGAGGATATGCAATTTACGAACGGTGTCAAAAGTGCCGCAAAGGAGGATGAGGACATGAACGGTGACAAGGACGACAAAGCGAAGTCGACGAACATCTCAAAAAGCGGACTCTATCTGGCTTCGTCTGGCTTCGATCATACCGTGAAGATCTGGAGTGCTGATGATTGGCAGCTGATCAACTCCCTCAAGACGGATGAAGGAAAGGTGATGAGCGTGGACGTAGCGAGCGATGGTAAATACATTGCTTCGGGTTCTTATTCTAGGAGTTTCCATCTGTTCGCGAACGAAAACAATCTGTAGCGTAGAGACAAAATCCAGTGTCTTGCCTTATGTATCCATCATACAACATCGCCATTGGCACTGTGCCATGGGCAATTCTAGAAACAACATCACGAAGAAACAAGTGATTACCAGCTTATGACCAAGATCTATGCCGAGGCAGTCGTTAAATTCATTTGCGGTAAATCAAGCTTCAGGCCGTCGTTTTCAACCTATGAAAGACAGAGAATAGACTTTGAGCCATCGGCAGAGACGGCGAGGAAGCAATTCACTACTTACGGCATTCGAAAGCTGATCGAGCATGCTCTGAGGGACGGGTGGAAGATCCAAAGGTATAAGCGTAGGTACGATGTGGTCAGCGCATAAAGTGTACTCACCTCGTCGATCGCCTCAACCGGTACCTTCAACCTTGAAGCCATTGCTTTCTTGTATTCTTCCAGTTTCTCACTCTTCAGGTCGTCCGCACTGGCCAACTTGGCCTGTAGCTTTTCTTCCATTTGCGTTTGCCAAGAACGTATACGACGGAGATGCACGATTCGTTGTTCCGCTTCCAATGCCGAAAGGTTGTCGGTAGGTGGGTCGATATCCTGTTGAGATATCAGCTCATTGGCAGAGTCATGATCGGCAACTTCCGCCGGTTCGGACCAAGCTTCCGCCATCTCCACTTTCAGAGCCCGTTCGAGATTCTGCCTCTTGTGCTCGACGCTGTCCAGCTGAGCAGACTTTGTGTTCTCTTCTGCGAGTTGCCGTCGCAAGTTGGCCAAATCCCGCGTCGTCTCGATAACTTGCGCCTGAATTTGGTCAAGCTTGTCTTGCTTGGTGCTGACTTCTTCCGTGAATTGGTTGTTCAGATCCTGTATCATCGTGGTGAGCCCTGTTTGATAACGGACAGCGTTAGCATGCTCATCAATCTATGCCTGAACAGTGAACGGCTTACGCGTCGTCAGATTCTGCGCCTTCTCTGGAGGTAAACTTGTGCTGTGTGATGATCTCACTCGAGGAGCTAGAGGTGGGCAGCCATCGAGACCCTGAAGAGACAACGTCAGCGGCATGTCATGGTTCGTATGCCGGGAAGTTGACTTACATCAACCTGAACACCGAAATCACCAGGGCGAAGTCCGAGTTTATTAGGTTTTGTCTTGTCTGCGCCAGCATCAAGTAGCAATTTGACGATATTCCGGTTACCAACGCGCGCGGCGACATTGAGAGCGGTATCCCCATTGACGTCCTGAATGTTGACATATTCACGAATTTGATCAGGCGTTTCAACAGTTGCCATCGATGCCAATAGAGTCGAAAGATAGGTGTTGGCGGAAGCAGATCTCCCTTTGATGCCAGCTACTGCGGAGATGTGATGCAAGACTGTTCGATGCGAGTTGTCGATCGTGCGAAGGGAGTCGCCCAATTGATTAGCAAGAAGAGAGTGGAATGAAGCTGCGCTTTCTGCGTTGTTCGTCGCTAATACTGATCGCATGAGGGGGGTCTCTCCGGCAAAGTTGCCTCGGTTAATATCGGCTCCACGAGATATGAGCTGACCGACTAGACTCTCTCTGGCAAGCGATGCAGCCCAATGCAAAGCCGTATGCCCTCGTTCGTCAATCACTTGGTCTACGTCGATTTCGTGGTGCGCAGTGATACTCTCGAGGGAAGTATCGCCATTTGCACGTGCCGGGCTCGATTTCGGACTATGAACGAGTAGAGTGTCCAGATCAACTTCATTGTCACCGTCGGCACCGCTCGCTTCGAAAATCGCCAGCAGTTTGGCTCGAGCGCGTAGAGTGCGTTGATTCGTGTTTTTGAGTGGCGTCGCGCTGGTGCCCTCTCTCGTAGATGTCGGCCTCTGCGGCCTGCTCGCCAATCTTGTTCCTGGAGGTAGATCACCACCCATTTCTCCATTCTCGATCTCATAATCGCCGCCATTCTCGACATCTGCGTCTGCGATCTCTGCCAGCGATTCCATGGGACCCTCGGCATTATCGTGATTGAGCAACGCTTGAACTTCGGCAAGGGTCATTGGTGCAGGTTCACCGGCCATGGCGGCCATCACATCTTGCACTTGCGGTGCCTCGAGCTTGATACGCTTTGTCGGCGGTACATCTGTATGACTCTGTTCGGTAGTGAAGTTTGCAAAGTTTGCCGCTGACGTGATGCCTTCTGCTTCTCCTTCGTACCTAAAAGGCCGTCCATATTGATCGACGTAGACAGTACCACTAGGTTTGAGATCTATGCTTCCTCTGGATATGCCGTCCGGATGGCCAGGAATGAACTCGGAATCCTCGGTATAAGGTCGCTTCAGTGACATGATTTGGCCGTTTTGCTGTTGTCCCGCCTGTGCAGGCATCATCAATGTTTGTGGCTGATGTTGCTGCTGTTGTTGATAATGCGGATAGTGAGACTGGTGATGAGTGTAAAGGCCCATGGGCGACTGCATCCCCGTTTGTGTTTGTTGTGGTTGCTGCTGCTGCTGCTGTGGTTGCTGTCCCTGAGTGTGATACAGTTGCGGAACATGAGAATGTCCATAACCCGGAATCAATCCCGCCGCGGTAGGCTGAAGCGTCCGACCCTGCAGACCTTGTGGTGTTTGAACAACAAACACATTTCCAGGAGAATGCAGCTGTTGTTGCGGATGTTGGAGGTGAGGTTGCGAGCCCGCAGGGGGCTGAACGTGCCTCAAACTGTTGTCCAGATTCGGCTTTCCTTTTGTGGTAGCGGCCAGTCCAGATTGAAAAGGCATCGTCGTAAACGGACTATTGGCGTTTATGCTACCCCCACCCATCCTAGCCGATTCTGCTGTGCCTGCTCTTCCGCTCCCAGCAGAGCTCGCATCCACGCCTGAAGCCGCCTTTGCCTTTCCGGCCGCAAGTTTCCTCTTTGAGGCCGAGGGTGGTGCATTTTGGACTCCCGGAGGTAATGTTGACATGCGGGCAGCCTGTGCTTGAAGGTGAAAGATTGGCAAGAGGATGTCGGCCACATGATTCCTGCTTGCGAGTTCGACTCCAACTTCGTATGGAACCCTATGCACAGAAGGAGCCGGTTAGGTCGAGGTATCGAGAACAGCCTATTTTGCATATTTACCAAGTTCCTTGATATTTGCCATCTGGCGAAGCGTATTCCGGTATCAGCAGATCGTCCTGATTCGATGCCCCCAAGAAAGCATAGCACTCACAACCTCCTTGCACTTTCTCGTGCGGACCCGTGATGATTTCCTTTTCCAAATACTTTGTACGCTGAGTCTTTGGCATTCCTGCAACTTTGAGGATCTGGGTTGCGTTCAGCCACCTGTCGTGCGATGCAAAGAGGCATTCAGTATGCAATCGAGGGTTGGATGTATAACGTGATGAAGACGGATACTGACAGATCTTCACGACGCATCATGATGGCGACATTCCGAACCATTGCCTCGAACACGGGAGTCTAGGTGAATAGAACAGGTAAGCTACCTCCAAGAAACTTCTTACGACCTCGATCCCGAACTTACATCCTGATAACTCGTCAGGTAGACTGTAGGAAGGACCCCATCTGCGACGGCCGCTTCCGGGATTGCGGGTGACGGAGCCTGCATTGCGGAGATCAAGACTGTGCGCACCAAGATACGAGTGCTAGCAAGGATTCTGTCCACAGTGACCGGCAAGAATCAAGAGCAAGGATAGCAAGCTGGATATCAGAAGCAACGCAACCATCTGGGCTGAGGTTCCAATTAAACCAGACGCGCCCCAACGACGCGACTGCAACGCGCTGCTAGCTCAGAGCTCAGAGTGCTAGCTCGGTCGCGCGAAGCTTGAATGCCACGTCTTTGTCCATCGTCTCATCTATAGTATGGTCATGGTACAATAATATCCGTGCGGTTTAGCTATCTTTATCTAGACTACCTTACAAGCCCCCAGTATTTGATCTCTCTTTCATAGAGTCACCACGCCCTAATCTAGATCTCCAATCAAACCAGTTCGGCCACCCAACAGTTCTGCAAGAGCCTTCATCTCCTTCCACCACGTCTCCTTTCCTCTTCGGTTCTTCATGTCCGTCGCCTTGAGGACATCGACAACGGGTGCAAAGATGATTTGACTTCCCTGGATAGTAATACTCGCGGCCGATTGCGGAGTGTTGCTGGTAGGAACCTTGGTGCGACCCTTGAAGGATGACTTTTGCGATGGTGAAACGGCGTGTTCCTCGAGGAATTGCATACATCGCAGGGTAAGACGAGCAGCTCGGGTTCGGTCCAGGGGAGAGGGAGTGCCACCCTGCAAGGTGTGACCGAGGGATGCTGATCGCGCATCGAATAGATCTTTACCTTCCTCCTTCAAGATGTTGGTCAAGACTTCGGTGGTGTACACTTTGGACGATTTTTCGCTCCTATATTATCCGAAGCAACAGAGATAGAGGTCAGCGACCTGCCTGACACGCTGTCCAGAGGCAAAACTTGCTTGATAACCAGTCGTCCTTCACTCTTTCCATGTTGATCAAGTTCGTACCGCTTCCTCAAGAACTGGACATCCTTTCGAAGCAGATCGAGGCTGATACCATCTTCGGGAGTGTAAACAAGAACACCACCGACCTGAGAGTGCGTGGATCAGCTGAATTCCGTATATTTGATCACGACAGACTTACGGCCAACGCGCCCAAGGTCGCAATGTAACCGGACATGCCGCCTTGAGTTTCGACAACGAACACTCGGTTTCGGCTAGCCGATGCACTCTGCTTGATAGCATCACATGCGTCGATCAGAGCGTTCAAACTTGTATCACTTCCGAGCGAAAAGTCGGTAAGAGGGACATTGTTTGACAGTGTAGCCGGCAAGTGACAAATCGGGATCTGGAAGCTCGGGTAGTTGGTTCGAGCGCTCTCCAACATCTGAAGAGAGTGCCACGCTTCGAATCCACCGATGATGAGCATCGCGTCGAATCCATGAGACTGGAAAGCCGCAGCGACTCCACCCAAATTGACGTCGGGCAAAGTTCGGTTGGTTCCCAGTTCAGAACCACCTCGAGTTGTCCAGTTGTCCACACGCAACCAGGAGAGCTCGTGGACGTTGTCTTCGAGTAAACCGTCGAACCCGTTGTGAATGGCCAATGGAGTGTGTCCTCGAGCGACACAGTATCGGACCGCCTGTCGCGTGGCGGCGTTCATGCCACCGGCAGGCGCACCAACGTGGATGATCGCAACTCGCAAACGCTTTTCCGGTGCAACCCGGAATCTTTCATCCAGAGTGGAACTGGCGATAAAGGCTTGCAAACTCTCTGCGAATTCGGGGTCTCGGTACGAAATAGCCTTGTCAAAGTCCTTGGCTTCGATGGCCGTCGCGACAGCTTGTGTTTTGGCAACAGCTTCGAGCAGAGGAACTCGAGTGATCTTGTTCTCGCTAATACCGATCATGTAGGAAGGGGTCGTGGGAGTTGCGGAAAGCAAGGCTTCGACCGCTTCAACTCCTTGTACAGTTGGCTATAATACCGGTCATTAGGCACAGTCCTCGTATCACAGAACAGGCCAGCTTACCAAAATTCGATCCCACGCACATGGCTTTCCACCTCGTTGGGTGTGGCCCAGAGTAGTTACTCGAGTGTCCAAGCCCAACTGCTTGACGAGTACATTCTTGATGTCTTCTCCTTTGATGGGGTTCAACTGTCTGTCCAATGCGCCCTCTGCGACAATGACAATCGACTTTCGCTTTCCGACCCGCCTATGAGCTCGCAAGACTTCGCACATCTCCTCTTCCCACTTGGCACTTTTGGGCGGTTGTTCAGGGATGAAAATGTAGTCTGCACCGGTGGCAATACCGGCCAGCAAGGAGAGCCAACCGCAGTGTCGGCCCATGACTTCGACGACGAACGCTCGGGAGTGAGAACTAGCGGTAGACGAGATTGAGTCGATTGCCTCGCAGATTCGGTGCAAAGCGGTGTAACCACCGATAGTCAAGTCGGTCATGGCCATGTCGTTGTCAATCGATCCGACGAGACCGACAATGTTGAGATGTGCGTACGTTTCGGCTTGATCCTTTGTAATTCGCTTGGTTTCGAGCAATTCCTTGATGAGACTCGGCCATTCGCCTCGAAGCTTGTCGGCACCAGTCAACGAACCATCACCACCACAAACGGCAAGACAGTCGATACCAAACGAGACCAGGTTTGCCGCGGCCTTCAATCGACCTTCCCTTGTTCGGAAAGCAGGACATCGGGAGGAGCCGATCAAGGTACCACCTTCACCCATCCATCCTCGGACGTCGTCCCATCCGACTCGAACGATATACATTCCCTTGAGCGTTTTCTGGCCGTCGTTCGAGTGCGACATACCAACATGCCCATCATGGCTAGCATGGCCCACATGGTCGATTCCGCCGCTACCGGGTTCTCCGTGTAGCGACAAGTCGCCTAGTCCACCAGTTTCGTCCTCGCCTTCACCGGCACCATCCTTGAGCAGGTCACCGAATCCGAATGTGAGGGGTCCGTAGGGCTGATCGACCTTTCGTTTTTTCGACAAAGTCTTCTTGCCAGCCAATCGCTGTGAAGGCGGCAATGCTGCGAATGAAGCGTTTTTGGATAGGGCTGGTGTTGTCGGTTGTGAGCTTTGAGGCGTGTTCGGCGTCGTGGAAGTCATTGTCTCATGGTATTCGGAATTCCCTCGGACGAGACCCTCCCATCCTTCTCGGATGATATAGGCCTGGCATCCTCGAGCGATACCCATTCGAACGACGGCTCGTACTGGAAAAAGTTGAGTGAGCCGTGAGCTGTCCCTGGAAAGCGTCTTCCTTCCCTACTTACCTGCCGCGTTCATACCAGCAGAATCACCTCCCGAGGTCAAAACAGCAATCTTCTTTTGCTTCGGCTTTGCCGAGGAAGGACCGTTTGATGGGACCTGTTGTCCGAATGCACTGGGAATACCTTCCTCATCTTTCGTAACGGGAACCTCCTTGCTCTGTGTCGGCGTTTCCGGTCGAGACGCATTTGGATACATAGCTTCTAGCTGGTCGTTTTCAACATGATTCGGGTTTGCATCAACATCTGCGTGGGTGTGTTCGACGGTTGTCTCGCTCATCTCGGCCATGTTGAGAATGTGACGTTTGCGATGTGATTTATTGAGGCGTATCGTCGAGGAGGGCTGTTCGCGATAGATTCTTGCTCTTCTCTCTGTATAGGAAGGCCTTTCTTGGGACAGCTGGTTATAGATCGCTGGAGGTCAATTGTATGAGAAACGGCGTGGACCCAGGATCCACCATGCATGAATGCTAATTCGCTGCCTGGTGAAGACTTTTTCGCGGCTGGGCGCATGAATGATGTAATCTAATTCGAACACGGCGTCTTGTCGTTCCAACATTAGCTTCCGCAAACCCCAAACGAGCTTTATCTCCGCCATGCCAGCTACCATGCCCAGCCAGCAGCTCAGCTGAATCTACTTGCCCCTTCAGCGCTTCACAAAACAAAGCGACACCATCGGGTCACCATCTTAGGCAGCTATATTTGCAGTTGAGCCGAGCTGATCATGTTTCGCGTATAGCAGTGCGTATAGCAGTGCGTATGACTAAGAGTGGGCAAACAAGATACGGAAGACGATTCTGAATTCCCAGGGGAGGACCTGCCTGTACGAGAAGGAGCATGACGCCTTCCTGTTCACATTGTTCGTAGTCTCATCGGTAAAACGCAATGAAAGATTTAACTTCAGGCATCATCACGAACAGAGAGGAATGACCTGCTGGTCGAGCTGTATGGCCCATCCTCCCAACAGGAAATACAACCATTCTCCTCCTTGAACTGCAGACGGCATACGGCTATGCGTGGCTGCAAGAGATCTAGATCATATGTGTCTCGATTCCAGTGACCTTGCAGCCCTTTTTCCTAGGGACAGCGTCCGTGAGCTTGTTACATCCTATAAAGCGCCACATTTTGTTAGTTGTCTCCGATACACAGAAGCCCGAACCGCACTCACCCCAGACCTTGACGGTTTTCAAGCTGTCGCACCCATCAAGAATATCCTTCATCCCATAATCCGTCAACTCCCTGCACCAGCCCAGATCCAAAGCCCGAAGGTTCTTGCATTCCCTGCCCATTGATCCAAGAACATCGTGGGACACCTGACCCCAGCCACTAATGTTCAAGTACTCCAGCGTCGAGCCAGAATGCTCGATCAGTGCTGTCAAGGCTTCGCTCCCACACACATAGTTGCCGTGCAGATCTGCTGACACGAGGCCTTTGTGGCCTTGCGCTTTCCATGCCTTGAAGAATTTCGCCATCCCATCGTTGGTGATCCCTATAGGGTCCGAGTCGGGCTGTTCGTCTTCTTGTCGTTTGAAGGCATAGTCAGGCATATTGTGCATAATGAGGTGCTGGATTCGAGGACAGAACTTGGCGACGCCTTCGAGCAATATCCTATCTGTCAGGGCTGTGTGTTTGGAAATGTTCAGGGTTTCAAGTCCCAGGCCGATTTCCTGCAATAGAGCAATCACCGCATCATCGTGCATAGAGTATTGACCGGGACTGGAGACGTCAAAGCTTGTAAGATTCTTTAGCTTTGACAGGGTCGGTAGCCATTCATCGCAAAGCAGACCAAATTGCGACAGGCGGAGCTCCTCTATCTGGGGACAGTTTTCCACCATGGCTGTCAAGCAGTCGAGATCAAACCTTGGAGTTTGCCTGACCAACGGAGAGATTATGAGTTGACGACCGCAATCAAGCAACATTCAAGGCCGACTTACGTGATTAAGAAACCCTTCAGCTTGTCCCCTATGTTCTTGAAGAACTCGATCCAGCCGTTGATTCGGACGAGGAAAGGCCCTTCCAAATCCAGCCGCTCCAGATGTTCAAACACGGTACCCCAGGTCGCTAGTGTATGAGTATCTATACGTCCACACATGTCGAGACGCAAGGAACGTAGATTTGGACAGAGTGCAGCGAGGGTCATGAAGCTGTCTGGCGTCAGGTCTGTGGATGGTTGCGTCAGTATGTGACTACATACAGAGGGGGAGGTTTAGACTCACTGGTGCAATCGTACATGACCAGTTCTTCTCTTTCAGCGGAATAGAACAGCGTTGCGGTTTCTGGAGTTCTGTATGCAGGGGAAGTCTTTAGATCCTTGATGACACCTGGGCAACCGAGGAACTTACAGACGCCGACCTTTTGATATGATTCGACACACCTTGTCCATATTCATGCTACCGATGCTGCCCAAAGCCTCGACGTTTTCAATATATTTGCCAATCATCTACGGGTTGGCCGATGAGCTTCAGGTACTGGTCGTGTGGAATTGAACATACTTTGATGCACATCTCTGCCAAATTCGTCGCTCCTTTTCGTTCCTCGTACGAGATTACTTTTCTCGCTTGATCCTTTTGCTTTCCCTTTGCAGGCGCTCGTTTTGCGGCGGGTTTCTTCCTCGTCTTGGCGAAAGGGTCGATTCCCAGCACGGTACAGCAATCGAAACACACGAATGCATTTGGCTTTGTAGGATGAGCTTTCGTGTACGCAGTCTTTCCGATCGCTTAATCCGTCAGCTACGATAGTTCTCGAGATCAGAGGGAAAAGCGACGTACGACTGTGAACCGTTCACCGCATTCCCCACACGGCATAAATTCGCCAATCCCTCGTAGTCCACCACTCGAAGCATTTGACGGCGAGTAGTCGGTTGATACAGCTCGACTGGTCGAGGCAGACGCCTTGACACGTTTCACAGCAGGAACGAAATCATCATCATCCAGCTCGTCCGAATCGACGTCCTGTGTTCACTAATCAGACTGACGTAACCTCCAACCTAAAACCGAATAGGAGCTCACCTCTGGCACTCTTCCCTTACTCTCATCCTGCAATTTTCTTTTCGAAGAGCTTGCGATGGGTGCCCTATCTTGTTCGTTGAGTCGATCATCATCGTAGTCCGGCGTACCTGTGCCCGGTTCGACTGGACCAGATTGGGTATTCCGATCTGCATATGCTCCTCCATTATCGTCAACTCCGGGGCTCGGATGTCCATCAACATGACTAGATCCGGGAATTGCATCCCCGACTTCCTCCCCATCTGCGTTTCTAGGATTATACCCGTAATCAAGTGGTCTCGTGGGCTGAATTCCGTGTTCCTGGTGCGGTTAAAATAGGTCGACTGGTTAGCTCAAAGAGCTCTTCTGAAATCCTAGAGTTGCCTACTTACTCTCAAGAACGATGTCAGCGCACTCGTCGGCCCAGCTACTCCTCGAGCGTTCCGCCGTCTAGCGATAGGAGCTGGGGCTGGAGCTGGAGCATCGGCCGCTTCTTCGCCCGTCGCGTTGGCTCGTCTCCCTCTTGCCATTGATTTTCGGGACGAGGGATTTTGGGTGACGTATCAGGCGCTTTCCGTGGGATAGCAATCTTGTCCTACGCTGGCGTCAGGCATCAATCGTCATTGACGCATGCATACCAGGAATTGGTCCGTCTTCAACCGTCTTCATCAGTCGAATCGGTGGCGAGACGAAGAAAGGTGGAGGTGAACAAATGGGAGAAACGCCGATCATCCGGAAGCATTTTGGCGCCGGATGAAGCGGGAGGACAAGACAGCAACGCAGAAAATAATGGCATGACAGAAGCCACTACCCAGCTCACTACCTCCTGCGATCCGAACTTGAAATCTCTCTCATCCTTAAGAGAGTGGAGTCTCCCTCGATTCGCTGAGGGATTTTTGTGGGTAACAGAAAGAGACGGCGCAAGTCCGAGAAGACATTCCCTGGACCTGCACCCGAAACGATATCCATGCCTCCTCACAACTCGGAAGATACAGTTCACCTTGAGGTCGTGGATGAGACGTACACTGAATTGTATCTCATGCTGCATGATTCAAACCCCACAGTACAACCCTATGAGACACGTCACTGTCGGAAATGCGTCCACCAAACTCCTCGTTTCCTTGATACGTCCTGATTTGATACTTCATCCCGCTCGCACAGCAAGCTACCCGAGTCATTGAAAGCCGTAACGATTTGGAGATGACAAAAAAATCGTTTGATAGAAATCGAATATAGTGATTGAGAGATGCTAAATGCGTTCCGACTGGTTGAGGTCGCTGATGCATGTTGCTGTTATAAACTTCCATTAATATGGTCGACCCGGACGATCGTGACGGGTATAGGATTCTGTCGTTCTCGATGGCAGGGATGACGTCGAGCGTTGTGAATTGCTCTGGTTGCTGTCGGGGGGAGGCATGTATGTGTTGGATTGGTATAGATGCGGCGGAGGACCAGGTCTGTTGGTATACCTGCGAAGCGAAAATGAAACGAATCCGTTAGGAGTGCTTTAAGAATCAGGTGACTCAAAGACATACTGAAGGCTTGGACCTGGCATCCATCCCTGTGGTTGACCACCTGGTCCTGCGGAACCGCCTGGCCCAGAAGGATATCCTCCGGGCATGCCATAAGGATCGCCTCCAGTATATCGGGGAATCCCCATCATGGGATGAGTAGCTTGCATACCCTGATCTGATGAGTATGAGACAGGCTGATATGTCGCAGAATAGATGACCGGTGTTGACGATTGAGCTGTAGGTAGGCCTTGCGGTCTGGCGATTTGCGATGACGCCAGGTCTCCTCGATGTACAGTACTGTTGCTTTTGACAGAGCGTCTCTTTATTCGCTGGATACAGGCGGGGTCGCCCCTGCGGAATATTGCGTGTCTGAACTCCCAGGCAACTGGCTGATCGGCAGGTTGCGACAAGGTTTGGAAAACGTCGTTGACTTGCTTGTTGAAGCCATACATGTTCAGCTGTCGGACAAAACTGTGCCAATTGGCGTGCTTGAAGTATTTGCTGAGGAAGAGTCTGTGGAGTGGCAAGAAAAGTTAGTCATTATTACATGACATGAACGGGGTGTACGACATACCTGGCAAACTCGTTGGGATCCGTGCACACGAAGCCTTGTCCATCAGCGGACCATTTCAACAATCCCGACGTCACGATCTCGGGGTCTTCCAGCATGTTGTATAGTTTGCTGACGAAGAGAGCCTGGCTCTTCGCACCTGCTTGATTGGCACTTGTCGAGGTTGATCCTGTTGCGCGGGTCGTCGAAGAACCGCTGCTTGGATACGGCAATTCCCCCCGGAACACCGATGGTCCCGCTTCAGGACTCAGGAATTGTGGTGCTGACTGCTGATAAGGACTGGTGACCATTGCGACAGGCATGCCTCGCTCGTCATATGGTGGATACGAACGGGAATAATAATTCGATTGTTGATCGTATTGCGGTCCCGTGCGCGATATCGGTGCTTGTCGAGCCGTCGTCGGCATGGAGAGATTTGAATTCGGGCTGACGACAGAAGGGACGTTGTATGCGTGGGACCAGGTCCTCGAGTCATGGGTCATTAATGGGGTTTGTGGTGATTCCGATAGTGCCATACCACTAGGTGGACCTAGCGGGGTTGAGCCAGACGGATACGCACCGGAGGATGTGTTTTGCGGCAATGACGGATAAGCAGGGTAGCCGCCATTACCCTGACCATGGCCACGGGGATAACTGTGAGATCCTGGTGACGACACGGATCCAGTTGACATTCTTGCCTGATGCATGACGGGAAATTCTGTTGCGTTGGAAGGAAAGCCGCCTTCACTGTTATCCATCATGGCTTGATTTGGTGAGAAATGTATGTTATGCGAATCTCGCAAAGCCGGCGCCGAAGCTGGTATGGCATACGTCGGCTGGCCATAATGACCGCCGGAGGTAGCGTAGGAGGCGTGTGATGTCGGCTGATACCCATACGTCGGTCCACTGGTATAGCCTTGAGGGGCCCTTCCAGGACCTAATAGCGAATCGTATCCTCCTATGCTCGGGGACGTGATGGCAGGAGCACCCGAGTCGTAATCAAGACGAAGCTTTTTACGAATGTGATCCTCCTGTATTCCGGAACTCGACGGCGATCCGGACCGTCTTGCACCGATAGTTGATGGATAAGGTGGCGCGGTTTGCACAACGTTTCGTACTGCACGAGATGAACGGTCGACGCTGTCAGACTCTTGTTCAAACCGACATTGATGGCTCACTAAACTCACTGTTTTCATCGATTTGGTACTTGATATCTTGGCTGTTATGACCTCGCTCCTGCGGCGACGCATCATCCTCTGAATTTCTCGACATGGTCCTGTTGCTGTTTGTTCGTCGTCGTGGTGAGGACGTGATGATAGATTGGGAGCGACGGTAAATGGGATGGGATAGCGTAGAGCCATGCATCAATAACTTGCCACTCATCGCTCCGGTATAGGGAACACACGAAGGGTGGGATGACTCACGTCTTGTATACAATTGCCAGGTTCTGGAAGCATGCGAGACTCGAGAATGCGGGAGAAGGGTCGCAACGATATGTGGGGAATATCGACGGCTTATGTATCCCACGCCATCCACTTGCGCGACGAAAGAACGAAAGAATGGAAAAGGAAAGGGCGGAATGGAATAGGAGTTGTCGAGCCGATTGCAGGTGATAGGCCGAGTGATGGGCGGTGCAGAATGGCGAGTGGCGTGAAACACCAATCAGGAAATCAATAACTGGTGGATCAAGCGGGATCGTGGTGATCGCGGCAGACTGGCAGACTGGCAGACGAGGGCGGTCTGATTGATGCGTTGATGCGACTTGCACTTGAAACGCCTCGAGATCCAGGCGACCAAGGGTGCGAGGGATTCAGGCCACGAGATAGAGAACTTCCAAGTACACCTTGTTCGGCCCCGTCTTCGATCAGAACCAACAAGATGGAGCTGCACTGCTTCCAGTTATGATGTCGCCCGGTTGCCTTCGGTCGAGCTCTCGTTTGTGTATCGGGAACAGTGCAGAACGATGGCGTCCGTACGCGAAGACTGACTGGGTGAGTCGCCAATATGTGAGGTGTTGAATGCTGTATGTATTTGATGAAGAATATCAAAGTACTGCAAGGCAAGGTTTCCGGTGCTGATCATGCCTCGAATGTTCTTCGTATGAAGTCCCGAGAGCTGTCCCGAGTGGTAGTCGATAGTGAATCCCTCCGATTCTGCCTTTTCATTTACACACAAACAAGACAGACTGTCTTACTGCAAGAATGACATCCGATTGGTGAGTGATAGCTCTTCTCCTGTGCGCTGCAACCATACCGCACCTCTCAAGGTCAGGGAACTGGTCAGGGTGTCGGATGTAAATCTCGATTCGAGCATCAAGTGATGTGTTGATGTTTTAGCCGTGGTGACCGTCTGAGTCAACGAATCAGCTCGGTTGTTTCGCAAGTGATGACGGCACGCCTATCATTCACCTAGATGCACCAAAGCCTATTGCAGCCTCGTGAGCGTCGAGTCCGCAGATTCGGTCGTCAAAGATGTTGTCCACAGCCGAAGAAGGGTTGTCGTGGTCTTTACGCGAGCGATATGGCTGCCGACAACCCCGATAGACTCCCGATGCGCCGGCAAACGTTGGAAACGGTGGTCGCTGAGACCTCAAGAACCGAAGTCCTGCAGATCGTATGCTCTGGGCGTTGTTGGGCTTTGTCGCAACAGGACTCAAGGAGAAGGAGCTGGAGGAGGAAGAGGAGGAGTATCAAAGTCGAACTGTCAGGATTGAAGCGAAACATGCATAAAAGCCGAACTGTTTCAGCATTCGAACGACGCACCACCGGGTCGCTGCAGTTGTTGCTGCTGGAGTGCCTCCATCTCAGCAGCCCATGCAGCCTATGTGGCTCAACAACAGCTACAGCAGCTTCCACAGAAGGCTTCTGCAGCTTCTGCGCTCTTCTGCATGATTGGCGTGGAGATCGCGGAACTGCTCGTGCACTTCTCCTGCAGCTGCTCCGGCCTGCCAATACTGTAAAACAGCTGGGCGGACGGCGACCGCCACCGCAATCCGCTTCCTGACGCTGTACGGACTGCTGTACGGCAGTCGATCTTCGTCGCAGCATGAAGGCAGGATCGCCGCCGCCAGTCCCCCCGCTGCCCCCGCTGCCGGGTCACCGGGGACTTGGGCCGACGCATGCCGAGAGTGGGGCATACTCGAGATACTCGTCAATAGAACCTCCTGCGACATTACGAAGGGTTGCTTGCAGTTGAGGGTAGAAAACCTTTGATCTTGGCTTTTCGTGACTTTTAAGTCCCGCTGTGCGCGCGTTGGCTGTAATTCGCGAGGCCTGGGCATCATCGAGTTCAGGTCTTCGACAAGAATTATGTGCTTCAAGCTTCTGAAGCATACTCTGCTCTTTATTTAAAACATAAAGGGCGAGATTTTTCCTCACACACGGTTCATGTAAGGAGCCATATTGACATCTCCACCTCGGGTAAAAAGCGCCAGAGGAGGAAGCTTGGATGTTTAGAAGAAGAGAAAACGTTGAAAACCTCGTTTTGATTTTTGATCTTCCACCCATGACCCGGCGAGAGTGACGCAGGTTCCTCTTATGTTCACTCATTTTCGCATTCTCTTACAGTACACAACAGAAACCACAGAAAGCATAAAGAACAGTTGATGGGTTGATGGTTGATGGCGGCGGATGGCGCATGGTGCATGCACTTGCCAGCTCATCTGCCCATGCAAGCTGAGCAAACATGATGATTCTCAGTTGTTCTTGACCAGAGTAGCTACTAGAGCTTGGCCAAAGCTTGAATGCGGTTGCTATAACTACTACTTTTGTTACCGATGTTTGACATGATTGGTCTGCAAGCGCCTGCACGGTGGTGCGCGATGGCGAGAGCGGTCGATGCGGGTTCCAGGGAGCTCTTGGTGCCGGGTTAATACAGCGACATCGAGGTTGCAGGTTGCAGGTCGAGAAAGAGGCTGAAGTAGCCGCTGACTGCTGAACGAATTGAGGCGATGCTCAAGGAGTTGTTGACAGTCTGGCAGGGTGCCAAACAGGCTCCAGCTTCGTGGTCAACAACGCCAGCTGCACCCTATGGCGATCGGAAACGCTGTAGGCAGAGGTAGGAAGTGGAAACAAAGAAAGTTGTGCGGAAGGCGTGCATGATATTTTGGCGGTCCCGTCGTCGAATGTCCGGCGGAACCAATGTGCAGATTGAAACCGACGGATTTCCCAGCCTACTGAAGCTGTCTGTGACAACCCCTGCTGTAGCTCCTGCTGTAGCTCTGTAGCTCCTGCTGTAGCTCCTGCTGTCTGGCTAGCTGTCCGCTGAGGTTGCTGGCTGTACATTATTGGAACAGATCTGGCGCCTGTCGTTAGCTCTGTCGTTTCGTCGTTTCGTCGTTTCGTCGTTTCGTCGTTTCGTCGTTTCGTCCGTCAAAACAGGTGTCCAGCATGTCCAGGCCGCGGGTAGTCAAGTCTCTCCAGCAGCTGCTACCACCACGGATGAGGACTTCTGCGGGAGTGCCCGGAGTTGTCACAGCTACATGGCCAGCTGACCAGATGACCAACAACCCAATTGAGCAGCTGGCGGTTGGTCGGACTTCAACTTCAAGAGCCGGGGCTGTTGGACAGCTCGCCGCTGTGACCTGTGCGCTGCGTAGTTCTGTTGCTTCCGATTACCTTGCAAGGCCTCCTCCTGAGGCATGTTGCATGCAAGCTACAAGGCCAGGATTGCTGCCAGGATTGGTCACCCTCATAACTCGTAGTCTTTGTTGGTCATGCTGTTGCTGACCATACCAAATTATGGTGTTCCTATTCTGCTGAGCTGACCACTAGCTGACCACTAGCTGACCTATCATGCAACACCGCTCTGCGTGACGTTGTGGCGGAGCAGCTTTTCCAACAGACAGCTAATAATGAGGCCTCTCCACGAGTAGCTTGAGTAATAGGTATATATGTCCAGTTAAGCGTTTTCGTCATACTGTAGCTTCAAGAAGGTGCTATCCAGTCCAGTAGCCAGTGGGCTTCCAATGGGACCTACATGCGTTCCTGATGTTTGCCCTAGCGCTGTCGCCCAAACCAGATCGAGGGGTAAAGTGAAGTCTTCTGGCGCGGTCCCGGATATACTCACCACATCGCTAGTCATCTAGTGCCTTCTGGTAGTGAACCCACCCTCGTTCCGACCCGTTCCTATCATCTTACAGTTGTACTGCTGCCGTGCCAGTCGTCAGACTTCCGATAGCTCTTGCGATTGTCAACAATTGAGCTCGTTTTTACGGACGACTGAAAGCTCGAGGCAGAGGGCAGCAGCGGCTATGGTTGGCTCATGCATGATCTGAGTCTACTTTTGGGTATACATTAATGGCTGCCTTCTCCAGCGGCGGCGCTTTCGCTCAAGGCCGTCCTACTAGCACCAAATTCTCGCTACTTGGCATCCACTTGTGAGTGGCTGCGTTCAGGCAGTCCATGTAGCTTATATCAACGAGAACCACAAGCAGCTACAACAAGGGTGATGACTGCAACAGGCGGACTCTATTCAACGTGTTTGAGATGTAATCGACTTCGTTCTCGCACAAAGTAAACAAAGGGGTAGGTCCTTTGAGAACCAAGCTAAGGGAGGACTCTTGCAGCTATCACCTGTACAAGACCAGAAACTAAACAGATATCAGTGCCATTGGTTGAGCGCTCAACGCAGGACAGGCATGTGCCTATCAACGGATCAAACCGGCGTTCGATAGCAAGCGAACCTTCCAGCATATTACGTCCTTGATCATTCTACTGAGCAAAGCGATGTCGTCCCAGCCGTCGACCGAAATGGAAGAAGCGTACGAATTTCTCTCCAACCACGAGCATGATGAAGATAATATGGTGAGTCAACTCTCATCAAGAGGACATTCCGCCGCTGGTCCGGGTAACGTCTTATGTGCAGCGATCGTATCTGGAAGAACGCACCCTCGATCTGGTTCCTTGTTTGTTCAGTCAAATATGTCTTCCAGCCTCCGATGATACGTTGGAGACCGGAAAAGATCACGCCACTTTCGTGCTGAACAATGTCTTGAAGTATGGTAGCCCAAAGGAAACGTCACTCGCCCTGGAGAACCAGTTGGGAGTGGCTACGGACGAGGTCGCTCAATGCTTCTATTCGAATGAAGACGGAGATACGTCGTGCGAGGAAGGAACTGTAGATCCCGACAACGAAAGCCGCCAGGAAGTGGACAAGACTCTCAAGGATGTGCAGACGAGGATACTTCTAGTGCTGAACACGCATATGCAAGGTGAGTTTTCGCTCATAATCTACCGGTTTTAGAGAGCTGATGCCCCATTTCAGTCTTGGACCGATTACGCTACAAGAAAAGTGCGGCTGGTGACATCATGGTCAAAGCCTTCGTTGATCGGCTGCACCGCTTGCTCGCCGAGTTGCTGCAAGCTCTAGAAGCTGGGGAGTCAATGACGGCGGAAGATGTACGGGAGCTCCTGTCGACGCTGGCGGTATGGTGTCGCTCCGTTTTTGTCTGGGTGGATACGCTTCATCCATCCGCGAGTGAAGTGCACAATTTGAGGGCAAGTGATACTCGCTTTCGACCACGCACAAGGATCCTGATACTGCCCTTCTTATGACCAGATCAAGTTGACGGACTTCTTGCTTAAACACTTTGTCCTCTTCCATCCGCGAATGAAGCTGGAATTACTGGAAAGGGGATATCGGGCGTTATTTCCAAAAGCAATGTTTTCCAGTCGTAAGGCGGAGGTCCTGGACGATGTGAAAGGGTCGGTGAATTGCAAAGACGCTCTCATGGTGAGTTTGACTAAGTAGCGGACAAACTTGCCGTACGCGGCAGCCTAGATTGACGTCTTGACAATTACAGGACACGTTTGCGGTGCTTGGACTCCCCGTAGAGGACCATGTCGAATGGATGAATGGGACGAACCGAAATAGCATGGATAACCACATCTTCTACCCCATTGCTGCTCTCATATTGTCCTCGTGGCAGCTTGTCGATTCCTTGGACGCCAAGGCAAATCCAAAGATGGACTCCTCGGTACCTTTCGCCATCCACAGTCGAACAGACATGCTCACGGTATCGCTACCGATCTTGGGATCCGCGCTCAACGGTATCGCCAAAGATGCTGGACACATGTGGATCTGGTACATCGCGCACCAAATGCAGAGTGAAGGGCATGCCGCGGATAGAGAGGAGGTTTCATTGCTGCTAGAGGTGAGTGTCCCGATTGTTGTCATACGCCGTACACTAATGTGGTATACCGAATCTTGCGGTAGCTGGTCATGCCCAACATGGCAAACAATCCTTCAGACGTTTCGAGATTCGCCCTACATCGCCTGATTGCCGCCTTAGTGTCCCTTGTCGAAGATCCAAAAGATAGAATCACGCTATACGAACAGGTGAATCCATTGCGCTCAACAATGTAACGAGGGCTGACGGCAGTGGATGAAGCTTGTGTCGCCCGAGAACCCATTCTTATCGGTCCGACTGAGCAGTTTAGCATTGCTACGAGAAGAAATCAGTGCCTCACTGCGGTCGGCGGACGGATCTATCGTTCATCAAGACTCGTTCTGGCATGTCCTCGCACCCATCATGTTTGCACTGCCTGATGCGGATCCTGCCCTGCAAGACGTCTCACTAGATCAGGCGATACAGGAACTGACAGTACCTTGGTTAACGGAATGCGTGAAGATTCTGCTTCTACTGCTATCTCCTGGAGCGACAAGCGAGCAGGTAAGGCATCTCCATTTTGCTATCTTGTACTAGCTATACTGACTTGTTCGTGGACTATGGCGTAATAGCGATGCAAGGAGTATGTAAAGCAAGAGGTATTGCAGCTGAAATGGATATCTCCCATAAACGAAGCTTTGGTAAAATGGGAGAAGGAAGGCAAGTCTGCATATATGGAGTCTAACCAGCGCCTTGCTTATGGAATCGCCTTGCTGATGGGATTGCCCATCATTAGCAGACTCGACGGAAGACCCTGGCGATATCGAACCATCTATGCTACTATATTCCCTTCGCTGGACTTTGGAGCAGGTAGAGGGAAAGTTGTAACCCGACCAGATATGAACGGGTGGGTAGCAAGAGTGGGGACTCAGCTGGAGGGAGCAGCCAGTCGGTATGGGTATTGTCGTGTTCGAATATGAGGGTGTAGATGATAGACAACATTGACGAGTTCCAGTTCCAGCTCTTTCGATATCTTGCAAGAAACTAAGAAAATGTCCGCCTTTGTGCGTCCTTGAATCAGCGATTCTGGCCGAGGCGCGCCAGCGTCACGATATTGATGCATCAGCCGGATCATTATCTTATCTCGCCAACTATCGTATAACAGCCATGTCCTGAGCGTCGTGGCCGTAAGCATAGATCTATGGTAGTTGACCGTCATCGACTTTCTCCTAAGGAATCTTGCTTACCGTGTCAATAAATGCACATTCCGGGAGTCGGCGTGTCATCTTTCTACTTTCCACTATGTACTCGCGTTTGATCTCTTTCCTTTCTCACCGGTCCTGTGCCCGTACTGAGGCGACGTCTGCGGCACTGACGGAGTCGTGACTGGTTGAATAATAAGAATGGGAAGCATACCGTTTCGTCAAAGTTATATACTACGGCAAGCCGAGTGATTCGTCATAAGCAGAGTGATCCCCGGCGGGCAAGCTGATCCGTGCGCTAACAAACGCGGCCCAGCCATGACATGACACTGCAAAGTGGCTGGTGGGTTGGGGGATCCTTGTTGTTTGAGTTCATCGTTCCACAGCGTACTGACGTATAGAGGTATAGAGGTCCCCAACGGCTGTCGACCGCTGATACTTGAATCCTGTCGATCGAGACAAACCGGGATGCCACAACTTTGAGTCTGAGCACGTTGCAAGCACCACAATCCCGCGCCCGCGTCCGCAGCGAACGAGATCGGACGTTCCATGATCATTCTTCGAAAGCATACCTCGACACGACAGGATACGACACGACACAATGAACGACACCTTTTCCTACGACATCACGCCCGACTCGCACTCGAACCGCTCATCGCCCTCTCTTCCTTTGTATGCCATTCCAGCTGTGCCTGCTTCCGCGAACCAATCGCGCGGTCATCAGCTCCACCATCAACAAGTGCACAACTCGTCTTATCAGATCGCAGGCAATCTGTACGGCGGTGCAGGCACCTCGACTGAAGCTTCCAATCGTCTGGCATCTGTTGCCAACCCCAGCGTAAGTGCCGATCCATCTCGCAGGAGGGTGCAGTTACGCGTACCGACTCGATGCTCATTCCGTTTGATCATCCGCAGCAGCGTCAATCCATCCATATCCCGGTGACGGGTTCCTCTTCAACCCACCAGCATTCCGGCAGTGATACTCGAACGCTGACAGCTGGGACAGCGAGCCCCATGACATCATCCTCGCAAGCAGCATTCTTCTCCCCGATGAGAAGAGCATCCAACATCGATACAGGTTACCCATCACGCGGTCCCGGAGGGCAGGGATACGCGACCGTGGACGGAGATGGGAGAAGCTACCAACAGTACCAGCAGCCCTACTCTGCCGGACATTCGGGCACGTTTGGCACATCCCCGACCGCATCATCGGGTCGTCTAGGGATTGGCAGTAGCGGCGCCGGGGGATTGGCGAGTACCTTTGCGAGTACCTTGGCGAGAAGCGCTTCGCTCGGAGGTAGCAGGAAAAAAGCAGCGGATGATGTGGAGAGTGGGTTTATGGGTCTTCCTACGCATAACCCTTCCGCTCGACTGAGGGATGAAGAGTATGGCGATGAGGATGGGTACAGCGGAGGATTGGCAAACGCGTCGTATGGATATTATCCCTCTAGTCCCGGCAGACACAACATCGTAGGACCTCCGGCATCAACTCAGAAACATTATCCTCATGCTGGTGGAAGCGGTCAAGCAGTCTCCTCTTTGGAACCGGTTCGTCAAGCGCCGAGCAAGTTGGCGATTTCTATGCAACCACCTCCGCCTCCGTCGAATCGTCTGGGCGTCCCAGGCGGCACTACGGATCGCAATACACCGCATCATGCTGGTCCAGATTCGGCAATGTCGATCACTTCCGAGGGGGATCAATCCATGCAAAGCGTTCCTCCGCCCATGACGGCGGTATCTGCAGCAATGCCTGGTGCTCTTCACGGTCTAGCGGCGGGCCAGGATTACGTCCGACTCTCTGCTGGATCCGGCACAAGCTCGCGTTCAGGATCTTCAATGTCTATCGCTATGGCGAGCTCTCCGCAAGGCGACCCGATGAACGGGATGAATCCTTCGGATCCGTGGCCACAGTATTCACATCGTCCCGCCAACGCATACGAGCCCGCACAGAGTACCCCAGCGCAGTCCAGTCGGGATTGGCAGCAGCAGAGGCTACCGTCGCACAACCAGCAATATGCATCCAATATTCCTCACGTCGAGATTTCACCCGAGACTACGACACATCTACCCTTGTCTACGCCGATATCAGCACAAACCTCGCCGTACTTTTCACCCAGGGAGCCTCAGCGGGATAATTTCTCGAGTTCTAGCCCGTATACGGCCGATCCCAGTCCAAACAGGGACGCCTACAGAAATACTGACATGTCTGGTGGGGCCAGTCAGGCCGGACCGTTTCCCAATTTCCTTCAGCCTTCGAGCTCGACGGCTTCCTCTGCACAAGGCTCACCAATGGCTTACAGTCCGTCGAATACGAACAATCTGCCGTATTTGCCGACGACAGCGCATCCTGCCGGTAATGTCAGTCGGCAGCTGTTGGGCGCACGGTCGAGAAGCTCTCAAACTTTTGCGCAGCATCCTGGATTTGGCATGGGAGGACATGAAGATGGCCGAGCCGGTCATGTAGGGCACAATGCGGCGGGCAATGGGGATCATGGAGATCCAAGATACACGAGGGATGTTCAGCGTACCGGATCGGGCCAAGGCGGCCCGCTGACGATCCACACGAGCGGATCGGAAGATAAATGGTCGAGGCCTGGTCTGAAGAAGATCAAGGATCCTGCGAGGGACTTGAATCCGATTCTCAACAATCCTCCATCGGGAAAACGAGCGGATCCAGAGAATTCAGGAGAATTCTTGAATGCAAGTTTTGTATCCTAGACTGTTGTGTTGGATGTTGCTCACTGCCTTGTTTTCTTCAACACAGCCTTTGAAGTGTTTAACGTCACAGCTAGCCCAGACCTACAGTATCTGCAATCCCGCCTTCCAGTACGAGGCCGGCCATAATCCCAGACGAGTTTTGACAAAGCCCTCGAAACCGTGTCATAACAATGGTTCAGATAACGAGGACTATGATTACATCCTTTACGTAAACGATGTTCTTACGTCTGACAATGGTGCAGGAGACAAGTGAGTCGGTCCGGACGAAAGCTGCTGGCTTCTCTCATCATTAAATCTGTTTTCTTTACCAGATATCTCATTCTGGACGTGCTCGGACAAGGCACGTTCGGCCAGGTCGTCAAGTGCCAAAATATGCGGACACATGATATTGTGGCGGTAAAGGTCGTAAAAAACAAGCCAGCATATTTCAATCAGAGTATGATGGAAGTAGCTATTCTTCAACTGGTATGTCGCGTCCTCCTTCGCGGTTGGGCGTCACTTTAATCTATTTTTCTACGTAGCTCAACACGGAAGCAGACAAGAACGACGAGCACCATTTGTTGCGGATGCTGGATTCGTTTATACACCACAATCACCTCTGTTTGGTCTTTGAATGCCTGTCGTCTAATCTCTACGAACTTATCAAGCACAACCAGTTCAGAGGGTTAAGCTTGCAGCTCGTCAAGATGTTTACTGCTCAATTGCTCGACGCACTCTCCGTGCTGAAAGAGCATAGGCTGATACACTGTGATTTGAAGCCGGAAAATATCCTCCTCAAGAGGTAGGCGCCGCGCGAGGAGCGTGTCTTCAAATATGCTCATTCTTTTCCTTGTTACCAGCTTGAACTCGCCTCAGATCAAAGTGATCGACTTTGGATCAGCTTGTCACGAAAGGCAAACTGTGTACACCTACATCCAGTCCCGGTTCTACCGTTCGCCAGAAGTGCTTTTGGGGTTGCCTTATTCGACGGCCATCGATATGTGGAGTTTGGGTTGTATCGTCGCTGAACTGTTCCTGGGCTTACCGCTGTTCCCGGGAACAAGCGAATACAATCAGCTGTCGCGCATAATCGAGATGTTGGGGTGAGTAAAGAGGATTATTTCTCTGGCAAACTCAGCTGACGACTGTCGCGTTGTAGAATGCCCCCTTCACATTTGCTCGAGGTGGGCAAACAGGTACCTGAATTCTTCCAGGTACTGGGCATGGACGAGAGCGGACGAAAAACGTATCGTCTAAAGCCGATGGAGCAGTATGCGACCGAGCACAACACGAATGAACAGCCCAGCAAGCAGTATTTCAAGGCGGCGACGTTGCCCGAAATCATTCGGACGTACGCACTCCCGAAGAAAATCGTCAAACAGACGGAAATAGACAAGGGTGAGTTGTTGAGTGCACCTTACCTCTATACTTCCAGAAATTGACGATCATGTGATCATGTAGAAATGATGTTGCGCTCGTCTTTCATCGATTTTGTGACGGGTTTACTGAATATGGACCCGATCAAGCGCTGGTCTCCACAACAGGCCAAACATCATCCGTTCATTACTGGAGAAAAGTTCGAGGGCCACTGGGAGGTGCGTTAGATTCGAGGCTGTTTTTCAACCATTACTAAAACATCCTTGCAGCCTTCCACGCGCGCGTCTTCGGCCAGAGCCCAGCCCACACAAGAGGATCCTCAGCAGAAAAAGTATGGAGGGTTGGTTCCCGCATCCCGGAACGCCCGGGCATATCCCGATGCCGCCTCGTACAATCAGTAAGTAGCCCTGAATTGAGCGATAACGACGAAGGTTAAATATTTCTTGGATACCCGTACAGACAGCTAGCTCAGCATCAACAATATACTGCTCAAGTCGCTCAAACTCAGGCACAATCTCAACGCGGACATGCCCAAGCTCATGGTCAGACACATACTGAACCGCGCAATAATGCAGTAGCAGATACGACCTATTCTCCTGCTCGTCAAATGGCGCCCAACTACCAGACTCTCGGATTGGTCAGCCATGCCCGAACCCAGTCTCACATGCCTCTGACAACTCAAGGTCGCGTCCATCAAGCTCAACCGCGCATTCCTTCTCACGGAACGTTGTCAAGTTCAATGTCAGCAGGGCCCTTTTCCAGTATCGAACCCCAACTCCCGCCCTCTCTCGTCAATCCGCCCAGTTCTTATTACCCTACGACTCGTAACAGGGCAAACACGATTAATCAGATGGATGTGATACCACCGGCGCTGGCGAGGTTGACGCACTTGGGAGCGCCAGATCCGGCGGGTACGAGATCCAGTCTGACGCCCGTTCTGCGGCGAGATCAAGATATTGCAGAATGGGAAAAAAAGTACACTGGCCATGCCAAACGCCCGTCCATGATGCAGTATCCGGGAAACCCGCAACTCGAATACCTTCAGCAGCAAGCGGAAATGCATGGACACGGGCGTCATGGCTGGGATAGTTCGAATCCTTACAACATGGCCTACACATATGGCATGCAGCCGCCACCTCCTGCGCTCGAGAACCACAGCCGAGTCTCTCAGCATCGTACTGCACTGTCGCAAGACTTTCAGATGATGAGTACTTCGAGTTCCAACTCGCTGGCACCTAGCTCGCCGGGCAGGTATGGCATGATCAACACCGGGACCAGCAACAGCAGCAATCTCAGCTTTTTGCCAGCATATCCCCCGGCAGCCGCCTCGGTGATGGACACGTACGACCCCAGGGGAGACGCGACGATGGCCATGATGTACACCCCTCTCGAGCCGAGTCAGGCAAGCGGTCACGACCGTCACCCATCGCAGCATGTCAACTCGCAGAATCCGTTTGCACCGCAGCACTACCAGCAGCAACATCACCACGACATGGGTTCGTCTCAAGGCGGCGGAGTGCCAGCGAGTCCGCAACAGCCTCCTCCAATCGGAGACAGGCGTAGGAGTCAGCAGCAGGCAAACATTGGATATAGCTATGATGTGAGCCAGCAGAGGTGATTGGATACGTAGGCGAAAGCGCTGGCCGTTGTAACGAAGCAGAAATATGGTGCGCGAAAAGCAACCAGCTTCACTCATACATGAAATAGGGAAATAGGACGTCGACCTGGTATGACAAACTTACCAGGGCTGGTCCTGATCAGCTGTTCTTCGCGTCGAGGAGGTACATGGATGACCGCTGATGTTCACTAGGTTCACCATGACGGCAATACGCGCGCGGCATGCGGATCCAAAACCCGGTGTATGTTGTTTTTGTTGTTTGTGACTCGTCGGTTAAGGAAGAACGCAAGGATTCAAAGGATGTGCTGCCAGCCAAGGCCAAGGGAGCGGGACGGCTATTCGATCACACTCATCGGCGAGGTTGAGGTATCTTCTTGCTCTCTGGTACGTCGCTTTCCATCAGACTGTCGGGAATCAGTGATTGATATCCCTCAGGCTGTCAGGGAGCAGTGATTGATATCGACACCACTCCGAGCGGTGAGCTACAATACCGAATCCGGGAGAGTCTCGACGTAATACTATCGCGCAACACAGCCAGCTTCACAGCTATCGCCATCGACATCAGCAGCACCTTGGTCAACCCGTTCGACCACATCCTTTGCACCGAAAGGTCACCCAAAAAGCCAAAGCCGAGCAGCGGATTGCTCTGTTCTCCTATCAGTTGAAACCCCGACAGATCACGCGTCGCATCACGCATTTTCGCCAACGCGGGACGAGAGGAGAAGGCGTTTCACGCATCAGCTGGGAATTTTGGAATAGGGAATAGGGAGGAACTGGAGAGATTGATAGGAGGTACACAGAAAGCTGTTGGTTTACAGAATCTAGAGAACACGGGCCACAAGCCACAAGAGGCGCGTAGGTAAAGGCTGCCAACTCTCAAAGCGCGTTGGGAACCTTGGTCAAGGTCTGGATACGTCGAGTACAAGAGTCTTCAACCACGACGATCCCCGTCTACAATACGCCGATCGGTAGCGTCATCAGACTCCCACATCGCTCGTCTGTCATGGATTGGACAATTGCAGATCCCTTTGCTCGCTTCTCGCGACCGCACAGCGCGCAACAGCCATCACATCAGCAAAGATACCTTACGCCACCGTTCTCACCTCCTCCGTCGTCCAACAACGTTCCGACAGTCGACAAGGCATCGATCCAACAAGGACACGGCGCACACATGAGTCTGCCTCCTCACGCCTTGTTCTCGCAAATACCGCCGAATCGAGCTTCACCGTCAGATCAGACAACACCTTCGCGCATACCAACTTTCCAAGGTCGTCCTCCTGTGCAGTCTCACATGCCAATGCCGGTCGGTTCCGCACCGCTCTCACCGCCTGCGCATGCCGACGAACAAGACACAATGTTTGCGGCTCCACCTCCTTTGCCATCGCAGGGGTATCCGAGCGGTTCTGGACCTCCTCCTGCATCTGCCGGAGCTGCGACAAAGAAACGAGCGACTTATAACCCTCCAACCAGTACCTCGATCGTTCGCTCAAACTCACATCAGCCGAGCATGTTCCCCACAGATCAAGTCTTATCGCCAGAGTACACCCTTCACCCTTCCATCGCGGCGTATCAGCAATCCCATCCACGACGGCAGCTCATCAATTTCGGGCCGTATATATTGCTCCAGACTTTGGGCGAGGGTGAATTCGGCAAGGTCAAGTTGGGAGTTCACAGAGAGTACGGCGAGGAAGTTGCGATCAAATTGATCCGAAGGGGGAGCGTCGATAATGCCGTCAGGTTGAGCAAAGTGGAGAGGGAAATTGATGTGTTGAAGGTAAGAGAATCTCAAGGAATGGAGAGACGTGAGCTGACGGAATGTGATGATATAGACTGTCAAGCATCCAAACATTGTTCGTCTATTTGATGTCATTGAGACGGAAAAGTATATCGGTATCATCCTCGACTTTGCAAATGGTATGTCTTTGATGCGTTGCACGACGCGTGTTGGACAGTGTCGCTGATTCAGCGAATGTCCCTAAAGGTGGCGAATTATTCGACCATATCCTTGCGCACCGGTACCTCAAGGAAAAGGACGCCTCGAAACTGTTTGCGCAGCTTATTTCTGGAGTCCACTACCTGCATCAGAAAAAGATTGTCCATCGGGATCTGAAGCTTGAAAACCTCCTTCTCGACAAACACCGGAACGTGATCATTACAGATTTCGGTTTCGCCAACCGTTTCGAGCACCGCCAGGACGATCTGATGGCGACAAGTTGTGGTTCGCCATGCTATGCCGCCCCTGAATTGGTCGTTTCCGACGGTCTGTACGTCGGGTCAGCGGTAGACATCTGGTCGTGTGGCGTGATCCTGTACGCCATGCTTTCCGGTTATCTGCCCTTTGACGATGATCCAGAGAATCCCGACGGCGACAACATCAACCTGCTCTACAAATACATCATCAATACGCCGCTCACATTCCCAGATTGGATCTCCCCGACTGCACGAGACTTGGTGTCGTGCATGCTCATTCCCAATCCTGAACAGCGGTACACCTTGGCTCAGGTCATGAATCATCCATGGCTGGAACCATACCGCCCGCTATTCTCGAGAAGTGTAAACGATTTGGAGGCGATCGCACAGGAACAGATGCAACACAAGCGACAAGCGAGCAGGAGGGATATGCAAGCTAGAATGAAAGCAAGAGAAGTCGCAAGGATGAATCATCTCGCTCAAAGTGCCGGAATACTGCCTGGCCAGCAACAACAAGTCGCGAAAACGGCTAGTGGAGCGCAAGATCATCAGCGGAGGCACAAGAGCGACATGCCGATGGGCTTTGGTATGGCTCCCAGCCCTTTGATTGCAACACAAGCTCCTCGGCCTATTGCAGGAAACCCAGATTCAAGCCTGTCAGATCAACGGATCGGTATGCCCCCGCATTCGGCGCACCCGATCATGACTTCTGGATTCCCTACACCCTCGAAACAAGCTGTATCCACACCCACAGCTCCGTTGTCGGGAGGTTTCTCCGGTTCCTTGCCCGCAGCGTCCTTCATCCAATCTGCTAGTCGGCCTCGGCCGGAAGAGGACGCTGGTCGAGATCCGGTTGTTATGGAAGCCGACGCGAGAGCGTCAGCGCGGCCCCGAGCGGATAACGGTCCTCAATCGGAAGTTTTGCAAATTGGTGATTCTGGCGCAAGGCGGTCTGATACGACAACCCCTTCAAAAGAACGGACAGACAGCCTTGACTCATCTGCGTCAGCGTCGAAGAAACGGTCAGCGTCGCAAAGCGCAAACAGACATACTATCCAAGTGGAATACGATGGCGATGCCGCGTACGAACGTCTGCGGGACATCCCAGCAGAAAAGGAGAGATTGCGAGGTGCTGCGCAAGCTAGACAGACTCAACGGGAAGGTGAGGGAATGCAGGTCGATCACATCGAATCGGTTGGTCTACCTTCAACCTCGGAAGTCTCTCCCGTCGCACTCGCTCCTGCGGCTGCACCTCAAGGCACCAGTCAACCATCCTCTCGACAGTCATTGGCGCCGATAACGAAAGCACAAGGCGATTCTTCAGAAGAGATGGACGTGGATCCGGTGTCTCCGGCCGCGGAATCCGTGTCAAAAGAGCCAAGCTCTTACCCTTCCGTTGGCGAATCTGACGGGCAGCGGATACGAGAAATTCCAGCTCCTGCCAGCCCCGTCATGTCGGCATCCATTATCCGGCTTGTTCCGCCCACGCCCGTCAAAGATCCTGTGGCTTCAGGCTCTACAGGCAAATCTGTGCAACCAGCGCCTCCTCGAACGGAGCTACCTCTTGCCACAGAAGATCCGTCGAAAACGGAAATGTCCAAGCAATCGGATCGTCCTTCTCCTCCTCGGTCCCTTTTGCCTGTTCCTACTCGCCTGGCCTCCACTAGCACCTACTCGTCCTCGGATTCCGATCCTCATTCACCCAGACTCAATGACACGTCGGTGCGGCCTCAAATCAACGTTACAACTCAGAGCCGTCAGCCTTCTGTTTCGTCGACCGCGAGCCTGGTCGCAGACCTTGCACCTTCGCCTAGCGCGAGCTTGGCTACGAATGCGACTGTTTCTACTGGCGCATCAGTTGCCGGAAAGAAGGAGCGAAGTCGCAAGGGAATGTCCATGAACAGTTTTGGTTTTGGGAAACTACTGTCCAGTACCAATATGTCCACAGACGGCGTCCCTCCTGCAGGGTCCCGTGGACAAGTGGGAAAAGAAACGGGAGGATTCTTGTCCAGAGGCGGCAGCGTTCGCGAAAAGCCAAAGAGGCGAGCAGAGGGTCCGGTCAAGAAGGAAGAGAGGTTGCCGTCTTCTGCCACTGCCGTTCCGCAATCGTAAGCCATCCGCTCCTCGTTGTCGTCTTTGAGATTGCGCTAATCCTCTTTGTAGCAGACTCAGCCCTGGTTCGATGCCGCTGCCCGCGACCCCACCAATTGTACCGGATTCATCGGGTACCACGCGCGCCGGCTCTACTCGATCTCGAAACTCGTTGGTCGTGGTTCAAACCGATAAGATCCTGCCGCCCCATCCAACTGATAGGAGCGCCAGCAACGCTTCCATCACGCAGTTCGACACTTTCCGGAACAACGAGCGCCTTCAGGCTACGCCTGTTGTAGGTGCGCGCCCTCAGCATACTGCGTCCAGCACCGCAGCACAAAAGGTTATGAATTGGTTCCGAAGAAAGAGTGTTGTCAAAGGGCCGTTGGTTGCTACGCCGCCAATTTCACGGGAACCGTCTGGTGTCAACACACCTCAGTCCTCCTCAAAGGGACAGGGATTATCTGCCGCGCCAGCGGCACCAGCAGCCAGCAACAACACTAATGCCTCTTTGCGTGAAGACAAAGAGAACGCTTCGCCTTCACCCCGGTTGCAACAACAGCATACACCGACAGCGACAGGCGATGCTAAACCGATTACGCGCGGTGATGCCCCACTATATGCTCCGCAGCCACGTAGATCCGTAGGAAGCGATCAAGCGCTGCTCAGCAAATTACCTCGTCCCGCAACTGTCGGCAGAGACCTGGTGAAACAGACCGAATCGAACGCGCCTTCTTCCAACGCAAATGCAATCACATCATCGCCATTCAATGAGGCTCGACTTCGGGTACATATAGGCGTGGTTGACCAGTCGGCTCTCACGTCGAAGGGTGCGCTCGAGGTCATGGAGCAGGTGCAGAAAGTCCTCTACGGCATGGGAATCGAAGTCAAACGCGAAAACGAGTTTAAATTGCGGTGCACGAGGGCGAGAAGAAAGAAGGCCGGTGCGATGACCGGCCTGGGGTTGTCAACGTTTAGCAACGCTAGCATCGCATCCATGGCGACACTGACCAACGCTTCATCTAGCACTGTCAGTAGTACTGCTTGATCTCGATATGTGGAATCGCTCATTTTTTCTTCTGGTATTCAGCAGGTCGACAAGCGAGGCTTACCCTTGCCTACCTCCCCTTCTGGCTTGCTGTCGGCTCCAGGCGGGCTCCGAAACATGCTCATGCGAAGAGGTAGCTCTCAGGCCAGCGGCTTGGGATCTCCCGAGACGGGCGCGACAACCCCTTCCATGATGGGATCTCCCAGAGAGGGCTCTGCCTTTACATCTGTACCGGAGCCTACGTATGGCGAACACTCGTACGTCCTCGATTGACCCCGCGAGAACCCTAGAGCTTGATACTGATTGTCCGTCGTTTTGCTGCCAGGCTTGACCCTGGAGATGAAGTCAAATTCTCCATCGAATTGACCCGATTGAAAAATCTACCAGGGCTTTTGTCGCTTGATATCAAACGCTTGCGCGGCAACGTTTGGTCGTTCAAATTCGTATATCAGACAATTCTAGAGTGAGTTGTCCTGTGCTGTGCTATGCACCGGATCAAGCTCACCATACCTCATCACTCGCTTTTCCCTGCAGGCGTTGTGATCTGACTCATTAGAGCGCCTATGCCCCTTGATCTGTTCCAGCTTCTAGGACCTCGAGCCAGAGTTCGGCTGCGTTGTGTACTGTATCTTTTCATGGACAATCAGTGGCGTCTCAGTAATATGCTCGACCTGTCGGCATCGTATTTTATTGCATCATAGGTTTTCAGCATGGGAACCTCCTTGTGACAAGTGACTCTGTCTAGCCTTCGCAGTCTATGTACACGATATCGCATCTTCCTTGACACAGGATATTCCATGTTCAGGTCAGCGGTTACGTGGCTTATATGCCACGCGGTTGAATATACTCCAGATACAAGGCTCCATTATACGAAGATACAGCATAACTGTAGCGAACTAATATACAACCCTCGTGCGACTGTGCACTCCCATACATTTTCTCGCATGTTCACCCGCTTCCCGATCGACTGTTGACGAGACTCTGAAGAGCCCATCCGATCCCACTTGCTCCTGTACCCGACGCAGCTGCGCCGTGACCGTTATCTTCAGCGTCACCAGCACCTCCAGAGGGGATAGCGCTACCCGAGACTTGCCTCGTCAGCTTGACGAGCTCGTCTAGGCGCTTATTGGATGCAATCTCTTCACCTGCATCGCCGCCCGTTGTTTCTGCGGTATCGATGTCCATACCCGTACCCGTACCTGTTGACCCGGCGGGCGATTTACGGTCCCGAAGAGCGCGCGAGACCGCCCAGGAGAGGTAAGCCGCTCGACCGAATTCCCATTCCCGCGTTAATCCTCCTGCGGCTGGTCCGCCGGTGGAGGAGTCTCCTGTCGCCATGGACGTTGTTGTTTGTGGCGGCGGGGCAGGGACGGGAAGGACGGTATCGAATTCGTCGGAGAGACGGGCGTGTAGCGTGTCCATCTGTTGCGTGATTTCGCGTGCTGTTGATGGAAGGGACGTAACTGCAGCACAAAGGACGCAGGATCAGCACTAGCCCAGGAAAAAGAGACAAGAGGGACTCACTGCCCGCTTCTGATGCTATCGTCGTTATGAAACCGATCGCGTCCTTTTGCCTCTGCATCGCCTTGACCTTTTCCCCGACCGTGCGATCTGCCATCGTAAGTCCATGCTTGAGTTTCCGCATCTGCCGAGCGGGACCGTAAGGGTTGGTACGGATTCACCTAGAGATATCACACTCACATCCTCGACCTGTTCCCTGAGTTCTTCGATGTTTTTCTGAACGGATGTCTCGCCGTCGGGCAATGACGCGACGTAGACTCCGCGATCAAAGTCGAGTCCTTCATGCCATGGCTGTACGTTCGCGCGTTGATCAGCAGGGAATCGTGGTGGGAAGTGCTCGAGGTGGACTTACCAACGTTAACCGGAGGTCATCTGGAATCTCAAAAGTGTTTCGTAGAGCCCAACTCGTAAGTTTATCCAGCGCCGCGTCCATATGATCATTGAGCAGAGTTTCCAGTCCATGTAATCCCTACGCGGAGAGGTGGATACTCTCTTGAGCGCGGAGACAGAGGGGGAACGGAGGGAACGCACCTGATCAACTTCGAGCATCAATTCTCCCTCTTGCGGGTGTGATTTCCCCTTGCCCGCTCCTTCCGCACCAGCAGCAGACAGCCGAACGACCTTGCTCAGCCAGTTTTCGATCGTGAGCACTGTCTTGTCGACCTGTTGACGTGCGGATTCTGTTATATCCTGGAGGAGTTCTGTAGGTTGGAATCCGAGGATCTGGAGAGGCAGGTGAGCGGTTGAAGAATGAGCGACAGTCGGATCTACCTACTTCGACTAATAACGCGGCTTTTTGCTCCTCTGTCAACCTCTCGTCCTCATTCTCTGCTTCCTTTCCTTTACCCTTGACACTCTTTCTCCTCCCGCTGGTACCACCGCCCCCTTCCGCTCCTCGAGGGGGAACGACATATCCGGGCGTGCAGCTCGGTGGGAGGAGTGCTTCGACTTGTTCCAGGGCGGAGGTGCTGAGGGACTTGCGTTTAAGGGACTGTCGGGCGCGGGCGGGTGGCTCAGCGGGAGCGGTGGAGGTGAGGGAGGTACGGGGAGGCATGGTGGATGTGGGGGATGTGTACAAGGGTATATAGATACAGACACATGGACAGACGAGGAGAAGAAGATGAATCAACAAGACGAGTGGGTTGTTTACATTTCAAGGGTGCGCCCGCTGCAATTGAGCCACCAGGTTGATGGGTTGATGAGGTGGACATTTCGTCTTCCTTCATACTATATCCTGTTGGTCAGCCCGTTCCATCGCACCATGCCAGACCTGACCAGCCCCATCCTCAACCCGGCCTATCTGGCAGTCACAGAAGCCATCTCATTTTACCGCTACCAACAGCACAACGAGATCCTCATCCTCCTCTCCCAGACGCCGATCGAATGGGAATCACTCGTTCCGGCGCCATCGGTTCCCCTTCATGACGCACAAAGGCATGTCGAAAAGGTGAGGGAGGCGTGTGGTGTGTCGGAGGATGGGAATGAATTAGGGGAAGCGGTGCAAGCGTTGGCCGAATCTGCAAGGCGGGTGTTGGACGAGTTGATGAAGATGGAACGGACGATGGGACAGGCGTCGTTGGTTGTGGAGATTGAGTGAGTTCGGTGTGAGTGATTCACTTTGCTTCTCCTAATGTCGGATTTCCAGCGGATACCCGTATAAACTCGTTCTCTGCGAGCTCGATTCCCTGGCGGAAGAACAACACCTCGCATTGGCGCGCCTGACACGTTTGACGAAGATCATTCACCGCTTGGCAGAGTACGCAAAGCACGTCGCCGTATACATCATCCCGGCCACGCCAACACCAATACCTACCACCGTTCCACCGCCCACTCCTCATCCTGTAGCTACAGCGACGTACACCACGCTCCGCCTCGTGGCACGTCTCATCCCGCGCTTCGTCTCGGTCGCCATCAAAGTAGAGATCGCACTATGGATGCTTACGCGCAGCATGCGTTCCTCGGACTGGCGGTACTGGGCGTTTATGGGCGTCGGGGTTGGATGGTGGTTGTGGGAGTGTGCGGGGATCCTCAAGGCGGAACGGAGGAGAGGCGCAGCGATCGGGGCGGCGGCTGCAGCGGCGGGACAACAAAACGGACAGGGAAACAATGGGGCCGTAAACGTCGTTGCGCGTGGACCAGGACCGGGAGGTCTTCCAGATCCCGGACGAAGGACCTCTGCTGCGTCGCGTCGACAACGCGGACCGAATCCCATACCCCTCTTTGGACTCGGATACGAACGGCGTTGTCTTCGCTTGTTCTACCATGATCCGTCGTCGACGCGCCCAATCACGTCCGCTACGGATCATCGGATCCCCAACTCGGATCGGAACCTTCCGCTTGCGCCACGTGAGGCAGGGTGGCTGTGGACGTACCTCGTCATGCCGATGTACCTCCTGTCGCTGAGTCTCTGGCCGGACGGGGATAACGCTCGACGAGCAGCAATCAGGGAACGGGAAGTTCACATGCGTCTCTTGAGTCAAAAGTTGACCGAATACGCCGCGCAAACAGAAACGAGCGAGTCGGCGCCTCCATCCGAACCATCATCAGCAACACCGCCGACGACAATGGATACCGCTCGCCCGCCCCCCGTCATTCCGAAGAACCTAGGGCCGTCCGCAGAGAGGTATTGGGCGCGTGTTCTTGCGCGTGGGGAAACGATCGATTGGGAGGAGGAACGCGCGGCGCAGGCAGAGTTGTTGGGACGGCCGGGGAGGGGTGCTGGAGCGGAGGCAGCGGCGGATGAGGAGCCGATGGGGATCTTCTAGCTGTTGTTTGGTCGGGGCCGAGGCGGCGTGTTCATGCGTTGATGCGCTTTGTAGTTTCGTGCATGTGTATTGACGTGCGTGCCTCGTCTCATTCGGAGTTTGCTAAGACGGATGTCAAACTCAGACTCTAACGTTCGAGACACGTTTACAGCTTCATGCGGTTTACTTTCGCGGTTGATTCTTTGAAGTCTCAGGTGTAACAAAGTAATAACCTACACGGGCAGAGGTAGCACGCACGCAGAGTAACCCTGAAGGACGTGCGACCGATTGGTGGGCTAGCTAACCTGTCTTTCAGAGCTTCGTGGCTGCAGCATCTGCTCATAGTCAGCTCCTGCAATCCCTTGTGAGGTAACGACGAAAGGGAAATGCTCGGGAACACCCGGCGTCCATGAAATCTAGTGTGACTTGATTTTAAAGAAAGCGGCTTGGCTACCGCGCGTCAATCCTCCAGCCGAGGTACGACCAGCGCATTGTATTTGTATAGGTCGATGGCGGGTATACCGTGTACTCTGCTGGTAGAGGTGCGCGGACTTTACGGGGGCATGTGCCGATAATGGCTTCTACAGATGGCGTCAAAGATGGAAACATGGATAAAAAAAACGGAGAAGAATGCTGGGCAAATGAAATCGTCTGTGTGAATGGAGGTGGGACAACAAAATGCGAGAACCGACAAACAAGTTTGCAAAAGATGTGGCAAAGGAAGCGAGGCGTCAATTCGACTGACATTTTCGTTCCCCGGTGTACAAACACATCAAAAATCGATAGCCTTCTATTGCCTTTTGGTTTCCGAGAGCCCAGGGATAGAAACTATCAGTCATGCTAGAGATGCTCCATCACCACATCAGCAGTAGGCCTTTCGTCCAGAGCCTGATGCTGCAAAGTAACTCTTTGAATGCGTTCAAGAAAGAGGCAAAGGAAAGCGGATGTGAACCGCCAGGCAGTGTACCAGATCGAAATGACGATCTTCTATAACGACGAATGGCGTTATCATACCATCTATCATACCCACTCCTTACCGCAGGGGTTAACGTGAAAGGAATGTACGCGTCCATGCGATGTAGAATATCTGCTCTTTAGCCCTGCGTCCGTACTCCATTTCCGCTGCCAAGAGCCCTCCTTTCAGTTGGCTTTTCGCCTGACGTATTCCGAGCCAGCAGTGAACACTGTAAGGACGGGTATATATACTGAAGCACTACCGTACTGGTTGAGTGCGTGTTTGAGGGCACTTATCCACTATCACTCCAATCCCCTCCGTGTTGTGGCGAAGTTGTAAACTCAGCGAATCCCACAAGGTGCTCGACCGGGACTCGATCGTGGCCAAGGGAGATGCAGCACTCCTTTGCCTCTGTCTCATCAGGACAGCAATTTCTGCAGTCACCAGAAGACACCTTGTGCTCAGTTCCTTACTGGGGGCATTCAGGCGACTCCGGGGTATCCTTACACGACGAAAGGCTTTCCGGTTCATTGGATTTAATGGATTACGCAAGCCTTGCGTGTTGGTCAGGGTCAAGCGTGGTGTATCCAGCTGGGCAACCTTTGCATGGTGATTCATCAGCATTTTCATATGATGAGGCGAACAACGGCATGATAGGTTCAGCAAATGCGGGTTTGGCATTGCAAGTGGACGGCGACGCCTCCAATCCGCCTCGCGCCTCGAACTATTCGCAGAGCCTTGTGCTTGAAACGGGGAAGGTGCTCGTGGCGAATAATCACTTTCCTTGGGATGAGGACTACAGAACAGCCCCATATTCCTTATCTGGTCTTCCCTCAAGGTCCTCAGCGCCAGGTAACAGCTTTCACCTGCAGCAAGTACAGTCCCTCTATTCAGGAGATAGCTATGGTGTACCGGGTGCCTCTATGTTGCACTTCGAAAGGCGGGGAGGGATAGTGCAGCAGGGGACTTCTGCAATACCTCTCGCACCTCGAGAACAACATCAACTGTTACTCGGATGCGACCCTCTCAATGCTATGTACTCGAACCCTTGGATTAGTAAATCCACAACACCCGCCTCGTTCTGCGGCGAGCAATTGCTGGCTCCACAGCCAAACGAATCACTGTGAGTCGCTTGCGATGACATATGCGATAGCAGTTGTCATCTCCACTGCAACTGACGCACGCCTGGGCGCTGTTCTGCTACATTGCGGTCTTTTGTAGCCACGATGCATCATCCATATACGCCGTGCGATCCCAGATGCCGGCGTCTAGTGCAGGAAAGTCGCGTCAGACCGAGGGAAGCAATTCAGTGAGCGTGCTCACAGCGAAGAGTGTTACACAACGGTAAGCGTCTCGTACCTCTGCACTAGGATGGTCTTCGTGCGGGTGGGCCAAGTTTCCGTTCGCCTAAAGAGCTGACGTTGTTAAATCCCGTTCCGTTGTAACAGTTCTTCGGGACAGCCAAAAGCAAGCAGGGCGAAGCAACCTCGTTGCAAGAGTGTATGCTGCCGTACTGGATGCCTGGCGCAAATCGTTTGCGCCGTCAGTCGCCAAGATAGCACTCGTTGTCTCGGCTGCAAGAGCAAGGAAGGCAAAGAAGAAGCGGCCTGCAAGCGACGTAGACGTGAAAAATTGCATGCCCGGAACAACGAAAAACATCCCCAAGGATCCAAGAACACATTGACAGAACAAGCCGAAGCCCGGTTGACCGCCGATACTCGCATTTGCCAGCGCCCAAATTGCAGAAAACCTTTCACTCCAACAAGCCATCAAGCGTTCGCCGCACAGGTGTATTGTTCTACCAAATGCAGACAGGCTGCACATCACGAAGCACGACGTGCAGCCAAGGAACTGATGCGCCGATGAGTCTTTTCAAGCTGCGGACAATTCTCTACCGTCTATCCCTCATGTTAGTCACCCGGTACATTCAGCTTAGCCCATCGCTCTTTCTGATCTTCTTTATTTCCTTCAACGTCATCGCGACTATTATTAGTGAACATTATCGACCCTATCTCTGGTTGAATGCGAAATGCTGGGAAGACTGGCAATTCATTGAGTGATCTAGTCCAAGTTTATCAGCAATAATGTATAGGTAATGCGAAGGGGCGAATAACAAGAAGAGAAAAACCGAAATCAATCGGCGCAGGTGCTCCTCCAGGAGTCGAGAGCATACCTTCCCATATGTGAAAGCATGCTTTGCTCCAAGACAAATGGTGGGATCCGTCCACCGATGAGCCCTCATATTGATTGATCCCAGCCTGAACTGGAGGGCAATGTCCCATAGCCAACACGAGATCAAGGAATCCTCCTCCCGATCACTTGCGACCCTCCCAGATTCGCCAAGCAACTTGGGGATAAGCTTTGCCGGAGGTACATGTGAAACTGACTGCGATTGACCAAAAGGAAGGTAGTCAGAAACAGAGGCGGGGCGAATGTGCAAAAGGGGCGACGAAGGGGAAGATAACAGGCACAGGAGCCAAACCGGCGGATGGCGCGATGCTTGAGTGTCGAGAAAGTTAATCGTCTGGAAATGTTTTGTAGGCTCATGGGATTATGCGAAGTAAAGTGTCGAGCGATGGCACTGAACCTGTGGGTATTTTGAACCCTTGTCGCTATTGCTCTCCAATGAGGGACTTTCCGTGAAGCCATGCGCCTGAGGTCTGACGTGTCCTAAGGAACGTAATGCAATCCATAAGGGCATCTGCAAAGTAGTCCGTCCATGCATCACACGTCGTCGGTTCCTAGGGCAGAAGAGTCAAACGGAAAGGTGGGAAGCATATTAGTAAACGAACCCTCGGAGAACATGTTGAAGGGTAAGGATCTCGTGTGGATGTACCAAATTGCCGTCACTCCGAGAAGCTGACGTTGTAATCCCCCTTGCTTTACGACCACTCTCTCAGATCGTCAAAGTTGAAGGACAGGAAGCACACTCGCTGCCAGATTGTATGTTCTCGTCCGAACTGCTCTGAGAGGTTTGTCTGCGGCATCAGTCGGCGGAGCAGCAGTATTTGTCGCGAATGTAGCAAAAGGAAAAAGGAAAAAGGAAAAAGGAGGAAGCTGACTGCGATCAAGACAGACGCGTAAGGGCACATACCTCGCATCAACTACCTCAATTACCACCAAGCCAGGAAGGCATTGGCAAAAAAGGGCGAATCCCGGCTGAACACTGAGACTCGCGTTTGCGTCAACCCAGAATGCGACAAACCATACCAGCCGACAGGCATTCGAGGGGTGCGCTTACCGAAGCATTGTACCTCTAAATGCAGAGACAAGGCAAAGTGCCTTCAAAAACGCGAAAATTTCTCAACGTAAACACTTCAGGCTGCAGCAGACAAGCCTATAAAGGTTTGGATACATCTCAATGTCATCCCATGTCATGTCAGTGGGTACTTGGTCGATCAGTTCACGGCTTCTTAGCGTATGGCGCCTTAATAATCACATCTCGTCTGTCAGCCGTATCTCGATCTGCTTCTTTGGGATGGAATGAAACAGAGAGAAGAAAATCGTGGGTGATGTAGTACGATTTTGCAATGTAACAATAATGTCTACTTGTTCTTCGTGCCGTCCGCCGCGGGTCCTCTAAGCTGCAATGCGATGCATGGTAATGCCGTCATCATGGGCCGGCCAGCAGCGATCGCAGTGCACTTTCCCTTGGACCTAGTATCGCTGTGAAGAGCCCGTGAAAGAGCGGTAGAGGAACGGGCGCTCGCGCTCGCCTGCCCATCATCATCGAAGATCCACAGAGTTTCCTTGTAGATCGAAGGACTAATTCATGTTAGGACTTGACAAGTTCAAAAGTTCAGAACACTATCGCACCACCGGGTGCGCCCGAGGCCCGAACGTCGGTCCGACGAAAAGCCGGGCTGCTCTGATAAACGCATGGTCCTCCTCCTCCATCTCTTTCTTTGTAATTGTTAAGTACATCCTCTAACCATGACCATCGCAGCTCCTCCCAACGACTATCACCTTTTCCACGCCGACCTCCCTGCCACACGCACCACCAGGGAAGACTACCACCGCTTCTTCCTCGACCCGCGTACCCTTCCAGACACCAAGATCGTCGGCGTCCTCGCCTGCCAGCGTGATCCGTACCTCCGATCACTGGAGACGGCCGTCGTCGCCGCACGAGAAGCAGGAGAGGATGCATGTGCAAGAGCGAAGGGAGTGACGGCGCAGGAAGCGAACGGACAGCAGACGAGTCTAAAGGCGGGGAAAGCTGGTAAAAAGGAAAAGGGGAAGGGGAAGGGAGGGAAGGGTGAAGAATCGGGCGAGGGGGTGGCGGTAGATGCAGTCGAGCTGTGGGAGGTTGAGCTGAGGGATACCGTTCTATTCCCCGAAGGTGAGTGTTTCTCACCGATCCTTCCCTACAATACTGATCATCGTTTTCGGTATCCGTAGGAGGAGGACAGCCCAACGACACGGGAAGTCTTATACTTGGTCCAGAGTCGTCCGAAGAGATCCGATTGGTAGTACAAGACGTATTCCGACGTGGTCTCACCGCTTTGCATGTCGTTCGACTTCCCGAGGAATCCGCTGCAAAGGAAGCTGCGAAACAAGCACTAGTCGCGGGAATGACTTGCGAAGTCTCTGTCGATTGGGAGAGGCGACATGATCAAATGACCCAACACACAGCGCAACACCTCCTTTCTGCCATGTGCGACAATTACCTCGGCTTGCCTACCCTCTCTTGGTTCATGCCTCCGCACCCATCCACCGAACCATGCTACATCGAGCTTCCGCGTTCCCTCACGCCCGACGAAGCACAACGGATGGAGGACATCTGCAATGCGCTCGTCACCAATGGATGGGGTGCAGGTCGAGAGCAAGATGATGTTCGGGTGTGGATCGAGAGTCGATTGCAGAAACGGGGAAATGACGGTTCGGCGACGTCTTCGGGATGGCAGACGCCTGCTGACGCTGCAAGCAAGACGGTGGAGACTGAAGAAAAGGAGGGTTTGGGATTGGTGACTCCGATGCGCGGATTCGGTGTACACGATGAGGATCAGAAGGAATGGGCAGATAGGGAGTCGAGAGGTTTACCAAGGGACTATGCAGGGGTGAGTGGGAACAGATGCATTTTTGAAAAAGTAGGCGCTCATAGTACTACGGCAGGGAGTCATCCGAACGGCGGTGATCGATGGCTTAGATCGGAATCGTGAGTTGGTTAAACCCAGTCTTTTACATGACCGCTCACTGACATCTCTCCCAGTATGTTGCGGTACACAGTAAGTCAGCTCGAAATGCTCTTTTAACGAGCTCTAACCATGCGCCGCCTTCAGCCAACCCGTTCTCTCGAAAATCGGCCTCATCCACGTCCTCGCTCCTACAACGGCATCCAAGAAAGCTACAAGGCTGTTCATGGTCGCTGGCCACCGAGCGACCAAGCACCTGATTGCCGCATCCCACACTCTTACCAAAACATCTGTCGTTCTCGGTTGTGCAAAGGATCAAGTTGCTGTCCGGGTCGATCAACGCGAACAGGGTCGACGAGACCTACTCCGAAACCAGGAACGCACGAGGCAAGAATTAGCGAAAGCGCTGGGCAGTCTGGTACAATGGCGGCAGATCGACTTGCCGACCTTTGAAAACGGCGTGCGTTGGGCCATGCTTACTCGTACTGAGGAAGCCACGCATGACTTCGAGTTCTTGAGCAGCTTGAACGGCGCGGCTGTTGAGACTATCACGACCGGAGACAAAACAGACAACAGGGGCGATGCCGAGCCCTCGAATCCGCCATATGCCCTTGTCCTGCACTCCAGCGTTGTCCCCATGGCGAACAACGGGATCACAGAAGCGGGTTCTATCCTCCTGATCACCTCCAACCCTCCCGACTTCGCCAAGCAGCTTGGGGATAAGCTCAAGCTTGAGCTGGATGCGATCGAAGGTCAGGAAAAGGCAAGGGTCAAGGGAGGAGGTGCAAAGGGGCGATGGATGGGCAAGATCACGGGTAAATGGACCAAAGCGGATGCCGCGGTTCTTGAGAGGTTGCAGCTTCCGTAGATGCAGATATGCATGCATGCGTATAACAATCTTAGAATCGCTGGGTTTCCGAAATATTTCGCACGAATGCCCTCAGATTGACGGCTTTTCGAGAATCCAAGGGTCTGCTAGGTTCTTTTACTGTCGTCGCCTGGTTTCCTCCGATGCTGAGTTCAAATCGGCCGTTTGTTGCCGGTGCACACGCGTCATTCGGGATCTCCTCATTCCACCTCCTTGAACCCCCTTTTCATCTGTTAGAGCCGCTTGACTTGGGCCCGGATCGAGGTGATGGATTAACGGATGGGTGGATTAGAGGGCACAAGTACCGGTGACCTACCGGTGATGAAACTAATAATGCAATGTGCCTGATGCCCATCGAAGGTAAACCCTCCATGTATCCCTTTAGGTGAATCTCCACGCGCGCATCCTGTATCTTTGCTTTAGGAAGCGGTCAACGGTGTCGAAAGGTGGAGTCGACGACGAAGGTACTGATGATAAAGCAAAGAACAGCATTGAAGGATCATGCTGAGTTCAATGAAGCCATCAAAGACAGATGGCGGATGAAGAAGATGCGAGAAACGACAACTACTACACCATGGTAAATGGCCTGGA
>JANGFJ010000146.1:0-17998 GCA_025758675.1 Naganishia antarctica | reverse complement strand
CCCCCCCCCCCCCCCCCTTCCAGAATCGTCATGGTTGCCGGAAACGCCGACACCCTCCAACGCGTTAAATGGTCCGTCTCCTATCTCCGGCAACAAGGAACAACCCTTCCCGTCCAAGTCTACCACTTTCCCTCTGAACGCCCGGCGCCAGACGACCCGATCCGGGCCGAACTCGAGGAACTCGCCGTTCAGCTCGTGGAAGCTACCGGTCAATCCAAGGACGTCGGAAAAACCAAATCCTACCATTTGAAAGCACTCGCGGTCGTACAGTGCCCGTGGCGAGAAGTCTTGTACCTCGATAGCGACTCGATACCGCTTCGTGACCCCGAGTACATGTTTGACAGCCCGTCCTACAAGCGGACCCGGTTTTGGGCAACTCCGGATTACTGGAAGACGAGTGCAAACAACCCAATGTGGGCCGTGCTCGGGATCCGTTGTCGAAACGAATGGGAAATGGAAGCCGGGCAGATCTTTGTCGATAAAAAGTACCACCTCGACGTTTTCGTGAGTTTCCCGCCGAACCGCGTCCGTTCCCCCGCTGACTCCTCGCAGCTGCTCACGCAATACATGCTCGAACACCACGACTGGTTCTTCTGGTTCTCGGACGGCGACAAGGACATCTTCCGCTGGGCTTTGCTCGCGTTGAGGAAACGCTGGGGCGTACCTGGACGATGGGTCGCTGCGAGTGCATTGGCGGGGAACACTGGTAGGTCGAGTTGCTTTTCGTGAACCGAGGACCCACGCTAACCCCACGCAGCAAGCGGCTGGTGCGGACACACCATGACCCAATTCGACGCATACGGCAACCCCTTGTTCATCCACTACAACCTGATGAAACAAATCCCCTCTGGAATCGGCCGCGGCTTCTCCTGGGGCCGAATGAAGCAGATGCCGCTCTTCAATTCGTTCCCGCCCGAACGGAAACACGCACATACAAACGAGCTGGCGTATAGCGACCATGATCTCCAGTTGCGCGGGGTCGGCGATGTCGATTCGGACATGTTGGCCGATGCGGATGATGAAGGGTATGCGAGGGCTCCGGCGAGGGAGGAAGTCAGGAGACGGGCGGCGAGAGAACGTGGTGTCAAGGCGAATTTCCATGGAGGTTGGATTTCGGCGCTATGGTAGGTCTCTCGGTAATCAAGGCATGACAGATGTTAATCCTCTCGCAGCATCGACCTCGGTTACCAAGACCCCCGACCGGAAAGCGTGCGCAAAGCCGAGGAAGCACATCGTGATACCCTCCGTTTCGAAAGGGAACGCCTCGAACGGGAATGGGAAGACGCTAAACACGCAGCCAAGAAAGCCGACGAGCCGGAACCGCCGAAACCAAAGAAGCTGGTCGAGGCCGAGCAGAGAGAGGCGACGTTCGAGGTTGGGAATGAGGAAGGTGGCGCTGTTCAGCCAAAGTGGGATGAGAGTCCTCTCGAGGTGGGTTCGCTGGTTGGTGTCGTTTGACGGTGCGCTGATTCCCTCATCTTAGGAGGTATGGTGGCGCGATCATCCACTACTGCGGGACTTTGAGAACGCGATATATAATCTCGGGTGAGTCGACGAGTTCGGCTTTTTTTCGTCGCATTCGCTAACACCGCCTCGCACCAGATTTGTACCTAGTGGACAGGGCTTCTAGTCATACCCGCAATACAAGCCGCGTCGTGGTAGGCCCGATGATCACAGGAATTCAGCTGGTTTGTATTCCGTCCGATATTGTACGTGCCGTCCGCTGTCGATCTGCGAGGCAGGTCGCCAGGAAACCCGTTGTATACCAGTCGTAGATAGATGCGCATACTGTATCCAATATATCATGGTCAGAGCCAGGCCAGGTCAGTCCGTCGCGTTTACGCCTCTCCTGCGGCCGAGGCCTCCGAGAAACGTCGTCGCGGCAGCTGATGCGGCGGTCGTTGCTAAAGATATCACGAGATTTGGCGCTCGGACCGATGCCGGAGCCCTCACAAACAACTGATGGAACGACGCAGAAAGCGTGCGTGCGCTGGATTCGTTTCTTCTCCCTCTTGTTCTGTTGAATGGTTGGATCAGTTCGAGGGGTGACAGGAGATGGTGTTGACTCGCCGAGTCGAGGCAGGTAAAGGCACAGGGATCAGCGACTGATCAGCGGCTGAAGGTCGTGGCGACGTTTGAGGAAAGCGCAGCGACTACCAATCCCTTCTGGTGACTCGCCCCGACGACCGAGATTTGCTTCTGCGCTAGAATCACTTCGGGGCGATACTACAGGTGATACCGCTCATTCGTTATGAACAACGGCGGAACTCACTGGAGATCGCAGGTCTATCGTAGGCAAGGCACAGGAAGTCGACTTTGAAAAGGCGGTTCAGCTGGCGGCCCTGGCGGGTCTTTTGCTGCTTGACATACCTGACAGTACTGTATCACCTTCTCGTCGACCCAAAATGGACGTTCTGGGATTCTAACGGGACAATGATCAAGCGGTCGTGATGTATTTCTGGGAAGGCGACGACAGGAGAGGGGAGAGGCAGGAAGAGGCGGCGCGTCAGCTGTGAGCCCGGCTATTGCAAGTACCCTGTCGGAAAGAGGTATATAAGAACGCACATATTGTGGAGTCCCCGTATTTACCCCACACCCCGCACATCACATCCATCCGACGACAACCGCGATTTCACGGAAAGATTACTACACGCACCTTCCCTTCTGAACAACATGGACGTCAAGGTCCACCAACCGACGCTCGGCCATGACGACAACAAACTCGAATACACACACGCTGAGCACCGTGTTGTCAACGACAAGGACAGCTTTGTCGAACAAGGCGGCTTACATGGTCAGGCAACGCTCGATATCGACTATGTACCAGGCACAGCAGAGGAAAAGGCGTTGGTACGGAAGATGGATATACGGTTGTTGCCGATCCTATGGTTGATGTATGGTAAGCCGGATTTCTCTGCCTGCTCTCACCCCGATCTAACATTTCCTTCCTCGTACATAGTCTTCAACTACTTGGACAGGACCAACATTGGTGTAAGTCGACGCGGCCATAAGCTTGAACATTGGGCTGAATCTTTTTTTGCAGAACGCCAAAGGTAAATTAGATGCCCCTTATTCGCCGGACCCGCTGTTGAAGCTTACCTTTCTGCAGTCGGAGGCATGGAGAAAGCTCTCAAGTTGACTTCCTCCCAGTACTCGTTGGCGCTGTCAATCTTCTTCGTGGTAAGTCGGCCCGCACGTGCACCGGTCACCCCGTGCCGATTCAAGCTTCCTACAGGGTTATCTCCTCAACGAAGTGCCCTCCAACATGTTGCTGGCTAGATCGAGGCCCAGTCGCTTCCTTCCCGCATTGATGTTCGTTTGGGGCGCCATGTCAATCGGCGCAAAGGGAATCCACAACGTTGGCGGACTTGTCGCGTTTCGTTTCTGTTTGGGACTCGTAGAAGCTGGTGAGTGGCCTCGGACGTCTTACAGGGCTCCCCTGGACTTACGTAGCTCTCTTTAGGCTTCTTCCCAGGCGTTATGCTGCTCTTATCGTGTTGGTACAAAGTGAGCAGAGAAGAAACGGCTTTCGCTTTCTTTGGTGCTGAAACCTTCCTTGAAGCCGGAAGAGCTCTCCAAGCGGCTGGCCATCTTCTATTCCGCAAGTTTAACCAGCGGGGCATTCGGAGGACTCCTAGCTGTGCGTAATACATCCCACACGTCGAAGCACATTGTCCCGTTGACTGATTCCAGCCTTTATCGTTTTCTAGGGTGTTATCACACAGTATATGAATGGCGTTGGACATACTCCCGGATGGCAATGGTAAGTTCTGCTCACCGTCGTTCATCTACCGCATTCTCACCCACCGACGCAGGCTCTTCATCATTGAGGGCCTCGTCACCACCGTCATTTCCGTTGTCGCTCTTTTCATTCTCCCTGGTGAGCATAGTTCGCGCAGCCAAGTAGACATCCACTCACCCGTCTGCATGCGAAGACTACCCCACAACGACCAAGTGGCTGAGCGAGCGCGAGAAGGCGTTGGCCGTCGCTCGTTTGGTAGTCAACGAGGATGCTGCAGGGCGTCTGTCGCACAAGCAGGCGTTAGTTGCTGCCGTCAAGGATCCCAAAACATGGGTGAGCATGGTCCTTACGTCCTAGATTGCTGTGGGCTGATCTCTCAGTATTTTTGCCAGATTTTCACCTGCATTTGTCGGTATCGATTTTACACTCAGCCCGCTTGGTTGCTGATCGTCTCCGCTTGCAGACGTCTTGATTAACGGTGCTGGGACGATCTCGTACTTCTTCCCAACTTTGGTACGTCGATTCCTGATCCATCTAGGTGTCTGCAGATGCTGATACTTTGATTTCTAACAGATGACGACGCTGGGATACAAAAATCGCGATGCGCAATGTGAGCAACGATCCTGCTCCCTAGCACCCCTTGCCTAGCTTACCCTCCTCGTTCCCAGTCATGACCGTCCCCATCTACGTCGTCGCCATGGTCATTTCCCTCTCCATGGGCTGGAACGCCGATAGAACTAATCAAAAGCCATTGCATATTGTCGCCGCCACCGCTTTGAGCGCGGTCTCCTTCATCATCTGCGCGACTGTCAAGCCTGCCGCAGTTCGGTATGTCAACGTGATTCAGAAGCCTACTGCTGTTGTTCATCCGTATACCCTGCAGATACGCATTCATCGCATTCGGAGGCGCCGGTATTTGGACCGCCGTCCCGATCTTCTTGTCTTACATGGTGACCAACTGCGAAGGCAGAGAGAAGAGGGCCGTCTCTATTGCGCTCATCAATGGCTTCGGTAGGCATCCTCTCCTTCCTTCCCCGACAAGTTGCTCATACGCTACCTCTACTTAGGTAACCTCGCATCCGTGTACGGTTCCTTCCTCTGGCCATCCAAGGATGCACCGCTGTACCACGTCGGTTTCGGAACCACCACTGGGCTCATTGCCGCCGGTGGCGCTGTCACGTCGTTTGCTTGGTACAAGTACGGCAACCCACCCAGAATCGAAGAGCTGATGGACCGACGGGCAGAGGAGGCCAGGCAGGTCAGGTTGCAACGACAGGAAAGCAAATGAGGGAATGAGGGGATGTAGGGAGGATGTTGCTACAGCGGGACTGTTATGCTGTAAGCTTGTATCGATATGTGGGATCCTTGAAAGCGAGGAAGGGGGAGCTGTACTACATTACGAAAGGCTTGGATTGACAACAGGTTGTACCGACTATCAAATGAACGTGTCTACTTGCAGGTGCAGCAACTATCGTCCATTCATCATCATTCGGGACTTGACGCCATGTGTTCGCCTCCATCAACTAGACGTACGTCGTCACATGCTCGACCCGTCGGATCCTTTTTCTGCTTGCGACGACCAACGACCTGCGACACCACCTCGCTGTTTTGGAGGACTTGTCGGACGACAGACTGGACGGATAGACGCCGCGCTTCATCGAAAGCGCGTGTCGTCTCAGGTCTCAACTTGAAACGCCAAACGGCAGCCTGGTGTCCCGTCCCATTGCGCATGGGGATCACTATACAATGCATCACTTTCAAGTCAACGACACTCACTTTCCTTTGCTCCCAGTTCCTTCCCTTAAAGTTTTGATCCTCGTCCACTACCGTCCTCGACGGTCGACACCAGGAACACCGTTCAAACAGGTACGATCCACCCTTGTCGCGCTTCCCGTTCCATGGACGCTGATTTCTGATGTTTTGTTGTCCAGTTATCTCCTTTCCGCTACGCATCGCCTATCATGTCACCCACATCTCCCATTCTCCCATGTGAAGTCCTCGATATTGTCGCTCAGCATCTTATCAGATCCGACGCATACGCAACTTGCGCGAACCTCAACAGCACGTCGAGAGCGGTCCGGGAGATGACGTTGAAAACATTGTGGACGCATATGTATTGGACGGCTTATCATGATGCACTAGCGTACAAGAAGGAAGAGGTGGAGGAAAAGTGGAAGATATTCAAGGCATCCCCGGGAGCACAATACATCAAGTGAGTGCGTGTTCGACCGACCTTCGTCGTGAAGCTGACGTCGTTCCCTCCAGATTCATGATGGAACCACCGCTTTACAAGTCAAAGAATGGATATCAAGAACAGCCAGCGATTTCAAAGTCACTGTCACTCACACTCAGCGCATCCGTCACCCTTATCGCTCGTGAAAATTCGACCAAGATCGAGCTACACTTCATGCAAAGCTACCGATGGTCTTTGCTGGATATGGCATGCTGTTGGCAAATGCTGGTCGTCGCTACCCGTTACCCGGCTTTCGAATCGGTCGACGAAGTTAGCGTTCACGTTCATCACAGCCCTGCCGCAAGCGCGTCCGAGCGGGGTGGTGTTCTTGAAGACTATGCACGATCCGGAACAGATACCGAAGACGATTCCGACGACGCCAGCCAGCATTCCTCTTGTGATCTGGTCGTTCTTCCCACACCTCCCGTCGACGCTTGGCTCCGTTGCATCATCTTGCGCATCGATGAATCTGTAAAGATGGAAACGAATGACTATATCGTTCTCGTCAGCCATGTCATGACCCTCTTGCGACCGTATGCGGTGAAGCGTCTCGATGACGAGGACGAAGAAAGGAAACCGCCTCAGCTCATCGCGGCCAATCTCCAGATCCTGCCCATGCTTTCCTTTAGCGCTGCCGTAGGTATCGCTTCCCGTCGTCAATATCAGCAACTGACCTGCCTCTTGTAGCACATACGACTCCTCGAAGACGATCCCCTCTACGCTACTTTCAAGATTTCGCTCTACCTGGCATACGACAAGGAAACCTCAGAGCCCACGCCTGAACGTGACGAAGTGTTTGACTTGATCAAGCTCCTCTTCTTCGTCAGATGCGGCATCCTCAAAGCCTCCCGAAAAATCCATCGAAAGCTCTTGGGCGGTTACCACACGTCAAACCTTCGGAAGACTGTTTGGGCCGATGTCACGGTCTCCGGCGACAAAAAGCAAATGAAGACGTCGTTTATATATGGGTACAATCAGACGTTGGAACAAGTCGATTTGTTGGAGGATCCGGTTTCAGAAGAAGAGGCGCAGGAGTCCCAGGATGGACAGGATATTGCTTGATGGCTAGGTGGAACAACGTTTCATGATCGTGCTAGACCTTTTACTGGATGGTCAAATCGATCAATCTAGGCTTGCTGGAAGGCCTTTGTATACACATACCGAATTACGGATCGCGAGGTGGCCTTTTCGCTAGATGCTTTTGTCAAACTCGATATTGAATCGCAGCATGTTCTTCACTATCATCTTTTCGCCCGACCATCAATCATTTGCGGGGTTAAGAGGAGCACGACGATAGTGCGGTGTATCGTCCGCCTTCCTCACCCTCGCATGCATACCAAGCATCATCTTGGGAGGCGCAGGTCATGGGTGCGCTGAGCGATATCGCAAGGTGGACAGTGTCCCCGATTAAGTTGACCATGAATGCATGAAGTATCTGAAGGGAGGACATCTAGGCAAGCTATCATCAACGATCCAAGGATTGAGCATTTGGTATACGACGGTTACGATATGATGTACAATTCGGAAGACGACTTTTCTTTTTGGGTAAGCACATGCACAATAGATGACCTAGGAAAGGGGAAATGTACCAGCATTACTGATCTTGTCATGGGCATATGGACAGGTTGATGACATGCAGTTGGACAATTTCGAAGGAACGCTTCAATCCATATCTTTCAAGGCTTATATGCAATTGGACTCAAGCTCCCCTTTACATGCGACTATTCAGGACAAGACTCGAAATCACGAGTTCTCCGAAAAGCTGGGAACTCTGGCGAACCGCTATCTGGATTTCGACGAAGCACCATGGGATGGTTAAATTTTTCAGATCCAGCCAGAAAGATATTCTTTTCTATAAGCCTGATTTCGTACATCAGGTGTAACGCAGTTCATAAAATCATTCGACAACTAAGCGGTTTACCTGTTTTGGTTGACAGGGTTGCGGGAAGGGCATTGACATGAAATCAGCTCATCCTGCATTTTCTTAAAACACTCCAGTACGGTTCGATTTACCAGTGCCCCGTTTTTTTCTTTTTTCTTTTTGTATGATTTGCTCAATCGAATTTTTAGCGATCTCTCTTTTTTAATGAGTTCCGATATTTAAAAAATGCGGCGGAGAGATTTATGTGAATTCTAGAGAAAACGAACTGGGAAGCTTGTGATGACGTGATAGAACATAATGATGCCTTAGAGCGCGGTAAGCACCACTCGGGAATTGTAATAGCCCTCACTTTTGACCTAATCAAGTACTCCTTGCCATAGTATCTCCTTGCTTTGGTGTACTGTATAGTTTTTAGTCGCGTCCTGATCCGATAATTAAGAGTGACAGAATCTCTGTCCTATGGCTGTGAAGAGTCTTCCAATCACCTGCACCATCGCAACACCGGTCCAGACGTGCTTCTTTCCGCACTACCATGGCTACACTGCCCACTTCTGTCACCCGTCACCGAGGGTGCGAGTCGTCTTCCCCCTCGACGGGAGCGTTCCTTGACCCGTGCATGACGTTCGTCGGCAACTCTTCAACGCCAACCGCGCAAGACATCGCCGACGAGTGGATGACGACTGACGTGGACAGGTCACCGTTGTGTGCAACTTGTGAGATAATTTACAGACACATAGTAATACATCAATCAATACAATCAGACGTGCTCGCTCATGTCTTCTTGCCTTCACGCAACCTCTGGTTCTTTATCATCGACTCCATCCTTTGCACACTGTTGCACAACCTCGTCGCTACCCTGGCGTAATGTGTGCCTTTCCACTACAGGAGAAGACTCGCTTGGGCCCTGCGATATCCCACCCCACCTGCCGCTTCCCGATCTTGATGTCCTCGCGGGCCACGAACTCCTTCGATCGTCTGGTCTGGGCGATGAAGTACACCGAGCGAGGCTTCGCTTTGTCAATCACTGACCATTTTTTCGCATACTTTTCGGCGAGCAACCAGCAGATACGGTCGAATTGCGGGAACCGGTTCTTCTTCAGTGTTCGCGTTTCCTCCTCGAGTTCTCGGAAGGTGAGGTCTGCGAGTGGTTGCAAAAGGTGAGTCGAGTAAGCAGGTTTACATACGGTTGTCCATGTTATATTCCTGAATCCATTTTCATGCCAGACACAGACTGTCCTTTGGGCGTGTACTGGTAGCTGTGTCGTGATCAGCGATGCCTCGTGAACGACCGATGCACGACTCACGACTGCGTGTAGCGATCCTGATGGAATCAAGCTGTAAAATCACTGATGTAAACGAACATGGTCATTTCGCAAGCAGGATACGTTACTCACAGAGCTGAGTTGGCGGTCAGGACGTGCTTCTGGACGGGAGTCTTCGCACACAGATCGGGCAACCACAGGAGATCGCTCCGAAGCGCTCCTCTCTCCGCTGTGCCGCTGATCAGCATGATGCCGCATACATCCCTGGTAAGCGCTTCACTGCCTACTTCTTGCCGATATCAACTACGGTACGCATTGATCCTGAAGCATAATACCCACATATTACCTGCAGCAGGCAATTGCCTGATCGCCCTGCCAACCCGAAGTGGCTAAATATGAGTGCAGTAAGTAGCGACTTACCCTCTGAGGCAAGTGGTCAATAACATTATCCTCTGCTTTCACTATCTTGCTCGAAGGCTTAACAGCAGACGGTTGTTGCCCTTTAAATGTCCATAAACGAGCTGCGGGCACGCTATCAAAGACTCGACGGAACACATGCGAGCATCCTAGCCGACAAGCTAGAAGCCGACGAGGCAATCAGTAAACACGCAATTGATATGAAAGACATGTCGACGCAGCTTATAGAGCAGAAAGGGGAGGCCAAGGAGGTGTAGCTGCAACTGGATGCGATGAAGGAGAAGTGTCTGCAGCTCACAGATCAGTATCTGGATGCTAGCACGAAACCGAACCAGGGGGAGATGGAATATGTCGAAGGCGTGAAGCATTGGAAAGGGAAGATCGCGGAGGATGAGTGCGAGAACGAGGGTTTGAAGCATACTATCGTATGAAGCCTGGCGGTGATGACACGCAATTATCAACAAGCGAGAACAATGCAGATTGCTAGGAGGATGAGTGCAGATCTGAAGTCGTTGGTAGTGGCAGCTGAAGACAAGGGGATAGAGGATGGTAAACATCCCAAACAGAAGCTGTGATGATGCCCGTTCAAAGTTATGTACAACGGGGCGAATGGGCTCGGGTCATGCTGACCATATGTAGTGTACGGCGAACACCATGGATGATTTCATATGATGACAACCATATCTTCTGGATCGCGAGGTATTCGACCTACTACGGCTTCCAGTGCCTCTACTTCAACTATCTGAATCCGACTGCCATCTTTCCGTATTACCCGCTGAGGAGGCTCCCGTATCCCTTGCACCCATCTTTCAACCGCGTAAGGCTGTATTACAGCCAGCCAACAAATAGCGTCATCGACAATGAATTTCAAATACTGATGAATCTGGCCCCATGGTTGCTCTTTTCACGAAGTCCGCATTTCTGTTCTTGCGGTGGCTGTTCCGGTCAACCTCCTGCGTATACTAAGTAACAACAGAAATGGGTAAATTGAAGAGGGAAAGCCATGGTAAAGTGTGAACATCGCGTAACGTCACCCAAGAACAGTCTCTCCGTTAGCGCTTTTCTGGGTTGACGGCGTCGATCAGTCACCCTGTATCCCTGGCTGCTAGCATCGGAACTGGATCGATATGTTCCCCATCTGACGAAGTCAATATCCGCGAGTTCCGTCACCCTCACACGTTGAAGCGCTCCCCGGTGATAGTCATCATTATTATGTCTGCAGGTCTCGAGATGCCAAAAGCTCACCTTTAAAAACGCGAAGCATATGCGGTGCAAAGCAGAGAAACCAGCATGTTAACGCTGTACGAAGTCCGGGGTAGATTGTTCGTATCCAGAGCCGCGAGACGGTAGGAAGCAGCGAAATCGGACCGAAGTTGCAGCCGCCCTTGAGAGTGGGCAAATGCACCACGGAACCTACGAGTATGTACTTCTCCTTGATCTCCATTCGTCTATCCTTTATCCTTGCGCTTACGAGACGTCACATTTCGTAGCCGGATCTTGTGGTGCACACCTGGAAGAGAGCTGGTTACGTTGTATCGGTATTATATAGTATGCGACTATATATACGATACAGTAAAGGTTCTTTTGGTGGGTTGGGTCAAAGTTGTGTTGCTTTGCGACAGCGCTGATGAGTAGATGACAACGAAGGCGACTAAATGTGAGAGATAGACCATTAATCATCAGCGAATCCAACAGATATTACTCAATAAGGGCGAAGCTAGTCAAGGCGCTTGTTGAAGGATGATTAGGGAGATCAAGCGTGATTCATAAGATGATAGGAGAGCTTCAGCGAGTGGCTCTGTATATATACCTTTTGGCCTACTATGGCCGATCATATCCTTCCCAAGGGCACCCAAGGGCATTGCATTTCACATGAGACAAACACAGGTTGTACGATGTACCTGTGCAATATTTTCTAAGTGTAGCAATTACTACACAGGGACATGACACAAACAGTTGTACTTGTGTATTGTGTTTGTACCGTGTGTAAGTGGGATGAATGCTATTCTTAGCTATTCTTTTGCACATCGTGTACCCTGTTCCTGTGCGTCTGCTCTTTGATGTTCTTTTCGGGGTACACGATTCCAACTCGTATTCGATCGGTTCTTGTGTCTTGATATTACAACAGGTTGACTGCGACTGACTGACTTGATACTTATACGGAGAGGGAAAAGGGAAAGGGAAGGCGACTGCGAACAGCAACGATTCAGTGGATGAAGTCAAGGCTCTTGCAGTAGTGTGACGAAACGCCGCGGCAAGTATTGCAAGCCGACCTTGGGATACGTCCGACATTCGATTCAGCGTAACCCAGCTTGCCTCAAGAACAAATCAATATGCCGGTCGCGGCGGCGTGGAAGCCGCTTCTCGGCCAACGGTTTGCTTCGATGTCGATCTCGTCACTTGTGTCCGCCGCATCCAAGACTCCGGATGAAGATGTATCTCTCTTGCGGGAGGCGTATGCGTTGGGATCTCGGAGCAAATCCACATTCGGTACTCAGAAAGCGGCCCGGGAGGCGCTCCCCTTAAGTCCCTTACTCTCCCTCCCGACATTCAGGGAGGCGGCTATCGAACGGTTAAACACTCGAATCCCACATCACACAGACACCACCAACTGGGAAGCGAAAAAATCGCAGGAGCTTATGCGCCACCGATGATACAGCAAGTTCGACAATCTTAACGCCTGCAGATGTGGTTCACGTCGACGGTAGCCATTCTGTCACATCACCAAAAGGCCGTCGCCTCCTACTAGATGGCCTTTGGACGAATGCTGGCGATTTCGAGCTCTGTCATGAACACAACCGACCCCTCCTCGTGCAAATCCTTGCACTAGTCGTTAGTACTGCCAGGCAAGTGAAGGCAAGACCGGATTAGGTAGAGGTCACTGATTTCCGACGACCTGGCTCCCTTTAGTCATGAGGATCTTCGTCCCTCGGTCTCTTCCGATATGACCTTCGCGGTTCAACGCCCAGGTAGCAACAACGCCACGTCCGGTGTGCGCAGTGAGGAAGCAAAGACGTTTCTCGCCAGTGGCCTGCTCTCCTACTGCTATCGTCTCATGAAGCTAGCAATGGCCGCATTGCAATTCTCCGATTCAAAGATTTCCACACCGCCTCCGGTCGTATTCGATGATGACTTTCTGGCGATCTTTCCACTCGCCTCGCCTTACGACCAGAACGCTTTTCAAGCTTCTGCCTGGGATTTGTAGGAATCGGAACTCACAACAGCTCTCCAGCATGGAACCGCAATCATATTCGTAAAAACGCATGTCGGTGGTTACACGGGAGGTCCCCAGCAAATGGATCACGTGGTGTGCTACGTCATACATGGGTTCAACCGTCTCCTGCAACCGGGTTTCGGTCCACCCCACCTTGTTCTCTTCGACGGGACTCGGGCCAAGGGTCGCCGTTTCGAGTGGGTCGACCGTTTCCGTTCGTAAGCTTTCAATCTTGATTTCTGCCTGAGCTGTTCAGAAGCAGGATGAGCTCATGCTGGGTTGCCAATTGAACTAGCAACCAAAGACCGTCGAACCGACCCGTTAGCAATTCGAACGAAATAGAAATCTGAACCCGATTAAAATGGTATCACGATGTAAGCACGCTTCTTGAACATTGGTAAGCCATTTGAACCTTCGAAGCCTTCAGAAAGAGCTTGGGATTGCCTGGAATCGAGCACCCAACAACAAGTTGATGTCTCTGCATAGATGAACTGCAGCCTTTACCAGAACAGAGACGTGCTATTCTCTACCGTAAGTGCTACGGATCGCTGATTATCTGACACTGCTTCGGAGCGACACAGTTGATTCCTCCCTTCGCTGTGATAGTTGTCCATCTCTGTAGAGAGTTGTAATCTAGTAGTAGTGATGATGACGTAATACATCAATTATTCCACCTATCTTGACTCAGTCGCTGCACTTCTTTCATTTCACTTCTGTTACTGCACTTGCTCCACGTCACTACCTTCACTTCACTTCACTTCACTTCAATTCCTTCACTTCACTTCCTTCACTTCACTTCCTTCACTTCACTTCCTTCACTTCACTTCCTCCACTTTGCTTCATTCACTTCATGTCGCTCTCTAGGAAGACTGCCTTCCCCTGGCAGCGCCATACATTACAGATAGGTATATATAGCGGGCATTTCGCCATTCTGTAATGGCTTTCATGACTTATGATACACCCTTTTATTTACCTTTAATTCTGAAGCCCCCTTGAGTGCAAGACTTTCTCAGGATTATCTACCCTTCGTCTTCCACTTCGGTACATATCAAGTCTTGTCGTGAGTAATAAGAGTACATCGCTTGTGCTAGTTCCCTTCACAACGGCAGTGCTACCTTGCATTGTAGGATAGACTATTTCAACAAGGAGTCTGGCTATTGCTACTCCGTCTCGACGTGGTCGCCTCACTGCCAGTCACCATTGACGTCTTCCGTCACCACCGCCCCGGCTTGTGCAGTCGCGGCTCTTGCCGCAGCCATGGATTCAGGATTTTCAGCTTGGAAATCCGTTCGACCGGCGTGCAAGTATAGATAACGTTCCTGGCGAGATGCGCGTAATTCCGCCTTTCTCACCGCCATTTCTCGGAGACCATTTGGGAAGTCGGGGTTTTTCTTGGAGAGAATGGCGCACTCTTGTAAACCGAAGGGTGACTCCAACGTTCCATCTTCGTCGAGACTGTACTCCGCCGCGTCGTCTTGGTGGCGAAATCCTGGATGTTTGCTTGGATTCGGTGGAGCCACACTCGGAGTTGTACAGGTCGGGAATGCGTTGGCTGTGCGAGTTCGAAAAAATGGAATTGTTTGAGAGGAATAATTTTGGAGCTTCGGGCTCTTCCATCTGGTGCTTTTCCCTTTGGCACGGTGAACAGGTCGACCTTGCATTTTCCGGTCGGGGTAGATTCCGTCATGTACTCGTCGACGCACAATCGATCTGTAAGTGGCTTGAGATCGGTAGCGACAGCAGATAGGTAGACAAACACAGATATATCAGCCGGAAGTCAGATGTGGACGCGTGTACAAATGCGAGGGCAACGTACTTTTGGGTAGAGTCTCGAGTTTGAAAGCGGTCAAATTTTCAAGCTCCGTCCCATATCTGTAAACGCTACACGGAAGAGGGGTCAGTCAAGATGTCATATTTAACAGTATGCATTTGCAACTTACCCGCAACGAATGCTCAGTTGACACATCTCGTAGGTCATCGATCGGTGAACAGGGTCGTCTGAAGTGAGGGCGACAAGCCAGTTCTCGGGCATTTCACCGAGGATTGCGAAATTATCTCGAAAGAGGCGGAGTCGCTCTGGGGTGACGATCGACTCTACTCATTGTCATCAGTTAGACACGAAGCTAGGGACGGCTAAGCCCGTTTCAAGCGAATAACTCACTCAGACAACCAGGATTCAGGGTGACAGGCTGACTGTGTACCCCGATTTGCAACATAATCCCGAACTGATGGTGAGCCAGGTAGATGATCTTGTGAAAGACGAATGGGGCGTCTATGACTGCCGACATTTTGGTGATTGATGAAGGTTTGCGAATGACGAAGGGGCGACAGGAGGTGGTAACTATTGGTCGCACGATGTCGCGGGCCAGTAGTTAGTAATGCGAAGCAATGCTGTTATACCGCCGTTGTGAAGGGATTCAAACACACCAATAAACAGTACTCACTTAGTAGAACGTACTGGGACAACCGTTGGGCGAAAGACGAGGATAGCCAAGCCTGAGGAAGTCTTGCACGCAGAGATAGCTCTGGAATTAAAGGTAAATCAAAGGGTGAATCATAAAGAATGTTGGCTATTACAACTGTCAAGAATGCTAGGTATATATACCTACCAGGAGAGCAGTCAAGTCTGACAGGTCGAGGTACTGTCATTGGTGACTTGAAGTGTCGCTGGTAAGTTGAAGTCTCGCAGGTAACTTCAAGTGTCGCTGGTAACTTCAAGTGTCGCTGGGAAGTTGAAATTCCTTTGGTAAGTTCAAGTTACGCTAGTAACTTTAACTGTTGTTGGTAAGTTGAAGTTAGGCTGGTAAGTTGACTTATGATTGGCCCTTGATTTCACCCATCAGGAGGTATATATGATTTGCATGTCGTCGCAGGGTTGATCCTTCATCTTTCGCTCCTACTCACGACCCGCACATACAACTGCTCCTTCGCATCTCGTCTACTCAATTGAACTAGTGGTACCTGTCAACTTACAACTCAAAAAGATGGAACCGGCGGCATTCGATGCCACCACGCGTTGATTCAAATGGCCTCTTATCACCGTTGCCTTCAACAAGGTCTCCGGCTTGACTATGAAGATGAAAGGTGCGCGCCCGAGAGTAAACGGGTTTCAACCAACGACCGGTATCAGTCCCTTCAAGATCGGTGAGCGAGATTCCGTATTCTAGTATTCTGTTCTGTCGCTGAGCTCCTTTCTGACTTAGAACGAATAGTATCAGTGGCAGAGATTGATGAGTTTCTAGCAACGTATGCGACCCTTCCGCCGACTCCTACGGAGATACTGGAACTGCTGCGAGGGGAAGGAGTCGTCAGAACAATGGCATATAAGCTGTGCAAGGCCCGAGTTAGAGTGCATGCCTTTCAACTCGGGTCTCAATTGCTCCCCCGGTATATCGACTCCTGGTAGCGCACACGGCTTAGACGATCATCAGGTGCAAAACTTTTCGGAAGGCGACACAATTTCTCAGCGCATCCCCCGTAAGCCGATCCCAAACGCAGTCCACCAGTAGAGTCTAAACCCACTGTTTGACAGGACCAGCCATGAGAGCGGACGATCCCCTGAGATGTGAGGCGAGCATTCACTCCTACACTATGTTCTCCTCTCCTCACGAGCATGCCAGAATTGTTGTTCGAACAACCACTGCTTGGACGAACGGGCAGGAGCGAGATATGGGTAACACTAGAGTCGAAGACATCACCTTCCTGAAATGCCCTTGGACGACTTTCGAAAACGTGATCCAGTTGCTCGGGTTTCTATGGGACATGTCTGTACAAGCTCGCGCGAACGGAGTCAGCGACCGCGACCAACTTGCCCAAGCGATCATGCAGGAAGACTCTCGAAGAGACGAACCCTGGGACATCGTTCCATCACCTCGCGGTAGGGAGGACATAGACCTCGTGTCACTGCTCAGTACCGAGTGGAAACACCAACACAATGAAGCGGTCCGAGCGATGTTCTTTCACCTACACCAAGACCGAGCCACCTCTTCCACCACCTACCTTCGCGCTCACCCTACACGGGGTTAGAGGTGATGACCAACGAATGAACGCTTTGCAAGACAAGTCCACCTGGAAACAACGCCAGAAATAGTTCTAGCACCGCTTTTACGGCATGTTTTGTCATATATATGGTGGTTTCTGATTGTGTTGTCTCTCTCCTTTCTGTTCTCCTTCCCGCTTTCCCGTTATTCGCCGTGTATTCGAAGTCGTTCCTGTGGTGACCGACCCGAACAAGCTCCCTGTAGTAATATTCAAAGATGCTGGATGTTAATGATTACGTGACCAAGACGTTACATGGCCAAGACGGTATATCATCCTGCCAACGTCACGTCCAACGGCCAAGAGCGCTACCGCAGATCGGCCTCTCGGAGCTTTACTCCGCCTGTCCCTAACCGCTATTGCCAGTACATTCGACTACAGCCTTGACCGAGTGGAGACTCGGCATGAAACTATTGGCAGCATGCACATCCCTCTCCAGACAACAAGACCTCTCGTTACAAACCGGCACACGAACAACCCCCACTACCGAGGCATCATCTCGCACGGACCCCATGACGCGACGAAAAACAGGCAACCTACTATCCATGCGAGTTCCCCTCGCAACTGATCACGAAAATCCTCGCACTCGCTCAGAGGAACATTTTGAAATCTTCGTGGATAGGATACCAAGTGGACGTCAGAAAAAGAACGGGTTGTAAACGCTGGTGAATGATCAGTTGGAGAGTGTAGATTTGAGAGGGCGGTGAAGTTGGAATTTTCTTCGGTCCGGGACGGGTCATGGTGTCAGACTGTGATTGCATGCATTGTAGAAGATTGGCACATAGTATGAACGGTAATCGAGTTACAGGTGAATATAGTTCTTGCCAACTATGAACCTTGAGTCGATTTACCTGCCAGAGTAATGTCTGATTAATATGGTGACAGCAGACGTGCTATAGAAAGTACAACTAACCTATGAACGGTAATCGAGTTACAGGTGAATATAGTTCTTGCCAACTATGAACCTTGAGTCGATTTACCTGCCAGAGTAATGTCTGGCATCCAAAGGAGTTCAGAGGAAAAAGGTGCTATCTAGGTGGTCTGACTATATACCATACAGCGGTAGCAAGTAAAAGCGCATACGGAAGGATGGATGCGGCGTTGTAGCGTACCGAGGGTGATAGAGTGGTTGCGACTGTCTGAAGGGAGTTAGACAGGCCCAAGTGCCTATGCTACGGCTATGACGCCACGCATGACATGATTGCGACAC